>PVKA01022697.1:0-36715 GCA_004027165.1 Ctenomys sociabilis | reverse complement strand
TTTCAAATCAAATTAGCAGGACAGATTCAATAATTAATATATTACATATTGTTTTCGTAGTGGTTTTTTGTCATACAAGGTGCATACATGATATTCTACTCACAAACACTATTAGAGCAGATGCCTCTAATCAATGAAGTAAGAGAATGTAGCTGTATACCTATCTTAATTTTTAAGCTGAATTATAGTACAGTTTCAATAATTAATACTTTCTACATTATTATCTTCCTAGTGGTTATCCATAGTACAAGAAGCCAACAGAATATCCTGTCCAAACACTATTAGTACAAATCTTGCTTCTCATTGAATTATGCAGGAGTACTGCATATTTATCCTAACTGTACTATTTATGCAAACACAGAATGGTTCTTCCTTTGTATCCCATTTTTCTGTTTAGTCTGTCAAAGAAGAGCATTCCATTCTCAGAATTATTTTCTTGAAGCCACTTTGTCAAAAATGAAGTCCTATGATGGTTAATTTTATATATCAGACTTCCAAAAAGACAGAAAAGCAACAGAGAAAGAGCCTTTCCAAGATTTGTTGTCCACACACAAGACTATAATGACATGAGGAAAAGAAGGAGGAAACTGAGTCCTGAGACAAAGGAAGGACCTGAAGCAAACATTGAAGCCTACAGGGAGAGTGAAGAGAGAAACTTCAGTGAAGAAGGAGTTGGCAGGCAGTTCTTTCTCCACAGGTGGACTCACTGAGTGGGACGGTCAACTCAAACCTGAAGACTCATAGTGAGTACTAGCAATCAGAGACCTGCACAAAACAAATATACTAGTAGAACAGAACAGTACAGGAAGCAGACTTCAGGGCCTGGTGAGTTGTTCAAGTTCAGACACCCTTCAGGAGAGGGTAATTATCTGGGAGCCATCTTCTAGAGGAGCCAACCAAGCTCACAACTCTTTAGAGTGACTGCTGATTTTATCTATCAGCTCCCATTGTCAGAACCAGGGAGGCCAGATTCAAAGGGCAGGAGGTCAGGAAGCCTAGTTCAAGCCAACTAGGTGCCCAGTTCAAGAAAACAAAAGGCACACACTGATATGGTTTGAGCCTATGGCCAGAAATAATCCTGAACTTTAGTGAAAATAAAGGTTCAAGCTTGGTGGAATTATCCACCACGCTGCAATAAAGCTACCATTGGCTTGCTGAGATTAATCAACTCATATATGTACTTTCTGCCCCACACTGTCTGCCCATGATACTAGAGGCATATCTTGAAGTGAACATTTTTTTTCTCTCTTTTCTTATTTTATCTTGTTTCATTTTTCTCTTCGTTGTTTGTTCTTGTTTCCATGTAAGTGTGAACATAGTTTCTAATTTTTTTCTTAGAGTTGTTGCTCTACTTTACTCTTGTTTTTATATTTTCCTTCTCTCTTTCCCTCCTGTTGTAGTCAGGATTTACAAGGGGAAGAGTTTAATACAGGACACATAATTTACAGAATTATTTTGTATACTAGTCACCCAAAGAGAATTCAAGAAATCTGTTCATATACTAAAGACCAAAAGTACCCAGCTTGAGGTCTGGATCCAACAGTAATGTCCTATATGAGTCTAGCTGAAGACCTACAACCAATAATAATGCCTCCATGAGTCCAATCAGAGGCCAAGAGCCATGACAATGTCTCACATAGGCCTGTTTCAAGAATCTGCCCTGGGAAACCTCAAGGGTCAGTGGTAGAAGCTAGAAAGTCTGTGCCAGTAAAATGAAGGATGTGTGTCCTTCAGTAGGCTGAGGGATCTGTACTGGAACCATGAAGCAATGTTCAAAAAAGGACCAGAGTTCCCCCAAAAGTACCACACCCATCCTCAGAAACAACAAAGTCCTGAGCTCCTCCAATTATGAGAACAGCTGAGTCTATATAAGGTAAGCCAGCACCACAACAGGAAAACCGACAGCTCCCCAACAACTAGTCTTCTTTTCCAGTTCTCCTTTATATTTTGTTGGCAGCAATCCTAATATGGGCCTCTCATACCCAGCATCACACTGCTTTAGTTCAGCTAGGTGTTATAAGTTGACCGTAAGTTGTCAATCCACGACACCTCCTCTCTTCTGTACCATTTTCCCAAAGTTTTCTTGCTCTTCCTCTGTTCCCCAGTCTTGCTTTTATCTCTTCCTTTTCTTCTATTCCTCCATGTTTTAACCTTAGCTGCTTTAAAATTTTCTCACCTCAGGTAAAATTGTCATATTGAGGGATTCTTCATACAATTATCGCTTTCATTTAATATTTGCTTATATAATCACAAATCTAGATCATGTGGTTAAAGGTAGTAAATTAATAGTTACCGTACTGTGATTGATGCTATTGTTATTGCTAATTGTACCACTTAACTAAAGTGACATAACTGTTCTAATCTAATTTTTCTTTGTATAATAATACTAAAATTGCCAAAGGCTCATAAAAAATGTTATAGGCCAGTACCAAAGAATAAGAGATTGGCACAAATAGGCAGAAATTTCTTATTCCCCAAAAATTGAAGAAGTAGACTCTTACAACAAACTCAAAATCTGAAATTCAGCTACACTTGGAAGATATCTCTGAGGACTAGTCATTTCTTATGGGTTCTAAATAGTATTAGTCTGGAAATGTAGCCCAGCTGTACAACACTGCCTGACAAGCACATAGCCCTGGGTTCAACAACTGGTATTAGAGAAAAAAATTAGCAATTCAACTACTCTCATAAGTAACCTACAAGCATTAATCCAGGAATTAAACTAAAAAATAGAAAATGAAGACACTTAACCAAGACTTATATGCAACAAATACTAGTGTACCCAATTATATAAAACAAATATTAATGGACACAAAAAGTCAAATAAGCACTGATACACTTTTACCAGGAAACCTTAACACCCACTATCACAAATAGATAAACTAGGCAAAAAAAAAAAGTCAACACTGAAAGATCAGAACTGAACCAAATTTCTGAAGAAATAGACTTAGCAGATATCTAGAATGTGTTCCTAACCACAATATGAAAATGCACATTCTTTGCTATGCACAGAATGACCACACGCTAGCTCATAAAACATGCCTAAGTAAGTGCAAATAGACTGAAAGTATCTTATGCATGTTACAAGAAAGTAGTGCAATGAAATTGGAAAATCGATGGCAAAAGAAACCACAAGAACTTCCTAGGTACAGGAAAATTAAATAACACCCTCCCTAAGAGCAAATAAGTCACAGACAAAATTAAACAGGAAGTCAAACAGTTTCTACAATTAAACAATAATGTTACTACAACATACTAGAACTTAGGGGACACAATAAAAACAGTTGTATAAGGGCAATTTACGGTAGTGAATATCCATATCAGAAAAAGGCAGCAACCTCAACTAACAAATGCTGAATCTCAAGCCTCTTGAAAAAGAAAAAGTCAAGCCCAAACCTTGTACAGGAGAGGAAATTACAAAGTCCAGAGGAGCAATTAATGCAATGGAGGCTAAGAAAACAGTCAAAGGATCAATGAGTTAAGAGCAGGCTCTTTAAAAATTAAATAAAATTGACAAACCCTTTGGCAACCTTTCCAAAAAAATAAAAGACTTAAATCCATGTAATTAAGAATGAAACAGATCCTGCAGAAATCCAGAATACCATCTATGCTTACTTTGAGACTGTGCATTCTAACAAGATGGAAAATGAAAAAAAATGAACAGATTCATAGATACATATGAATTACAAAGCTGAATCAGGAAGATAAAAATTTCCAAATAAATCAATATTTCAGTGAAATTGAAGAAGCAATTAAAAATCTACCAACAAAGAAAGGTGCAAGCTCTGAGGGATTCACTAATGATTTCTGCAAGAAATTTATACAAGATCTAATGCTACTATTTCTCAGACTATTTAATGAAATTGAAAGGGAAGCAATACTTTCAAATACATCTCCAGAAGCATGCATTACTCTAATATCAAAACCAGAAAGGGACCCTTACCAAAAAGACAACTATATACCAATCTCCTTGATGAACATAGATGAAAACCTCCTTAATAAGATACTTGAAGATTATACTCCATGACCAAGTAGGCTTTATCCCAAGGATGCAAGGATGGTTCAACATGTGTAAATCAATAAATGTAATACACTAATGTAACAAAGGAAGTAAAAGACCTTACACTGCAAACTATAGTGAGGGAGAGTGAGAGCAAGAGACTGAGAGCAAGAGAGAAAGCAAGAGTTAGAGAGAAATCGAAAGGGATATCAGAGAATGAAAGATATTCCTTGCTCTTGGGTAGGAAAAACCATTATAATGAAAATGGCAGTACTTCATGTAGATTTCACCCAATCTTGATTAAAATTCCAACAATATATCTCACAGAATTAAAGAAAACAAATATAAAATTCAGTGGAATGTAGAAGATTCTTAGAATATACAAAAAGCAATTCTAGGCAAAAAATGCGAGGTCAGTGGCCATCAGAATCCCTGACTTAAAATTATATTTAAAAGCTACTGGGATAAAAATAGGATAGAACTGGATAAAAACAGACCCAAGCCAATGGAATAGGTTAAAAAATGCAGAAATGCATCCAGATGTACTCAGACACCTTATCTTTGACAAGGAAACCAAATACTTTCACTGGAAGAAAGATAGCCTGTTTAATAAACAGGGCTGCTTTCTACATACCAAAAATTAAAACTAGGTTCATATCTTTCATCATTTACTAAACAAAAATTGAAATGAGCCAAATATCTAAATATTTAAACTATAAACACTACATCTGCTGAAGGAGACAATAGATAAAACTCCTGAAGTCATTAGTGTATGAAAAGACTTGATGAATAAAACCCTAGTCACACAAGAACTATCACAAGAATCGACAACCAGGAACTCATCTATTGAAAAGAAACCACCAACAGACTGAAGAAACGACCCATAGAAGGGTAAAATTTGTTCCAGGTGCTCCTCATAAAAAAGATTAATATCTACAATATATCATGAACTCTAAAAAAATAGTAAGACCCCTCCAGATTTAAAGATCCAATCAAAAAATACACATTTGAAATGAATAGATAATTCTCAGATGAAGAAGTAGAACTAGATAGCAAATAGATGAAAAAAATGTTCAATGTCACTAGTATCTCTAGTGTTGCAAATTAGAACAACACTGAAGATTCTATCTCACCTCAGAAGGAGTGGCTATTATAAATATATGAACCAATAACAAATATTGGCGGAGAGTTGGGGGAAAAGGAACCCTTCTCCACTGTTGGTGAGAGTGTTGACTTGTGCAATCACAATGGAAATCAGGGTGATTATTTTTAAAATTAGGCCTAGATGTTCCATTCTATTTGGCTATTTCCCTTCTTGGTATCGTCACAAAAGAATTTAAAGCATCATAGCACAGTGATATATATGTACACCACTGTTTTTTATACTATCATAGTCTGCAATAGCTAAACAATAGAAACAACCCAAATGGTAATCAACTGATGAATACAGAAAGATGTGGGATATTTATACAATGGAGTGCAACTCTGCCATAAAAAAAGTTAAGTTTGGGACATATTTAACTAAATGCACCTTAGACCATACTCATGTGAAATAAAGCAGACACATGTGTAAATACTGAATTATTTTTCTAGTGTGAGAAATCAAAGATGTAAATAATGACAAAAATTATAATAGATATTGTGAAATAGGAAAAGAGTATTCAAACAGGAAAGAGAACTAGGAGGAGAGTTGTGCAAAACAGGAAGGAGAAAGAAAACAGGAGGGAAATGGAGACAGCTTTTATAAATAAGGAGGAGAAGAATAAAAAGAATCATGTTATATCATATACAGGTACAAGTTCTCTGTGATGAATGTGATCACTACATTTACCTTTAACGTCCAATAAACAATTTTTTAAAACTTCGTATGCCAATTTGTCTGTCTCCATTTTGTAGAACAGGAACAATGACAAAATTCTGCTACAACACATTTGCCACCATAAGAATTAGTGTCATAGGAATTCTCTTGAGATCTCTCAATTATCAGAATTTTATGCCTGAAGGGGGAGAATCACAACTTAGTCTAACCAATAGAATAAGTCAGGAGTTCTTATGTGATCATGTAAGAGGCTAATGTAACCAAGGAGAAAGCAGAGTTAAAGGGTAAGGATGAAGAGTGGGAAAAAAACAAGACATGCAAAACATTCCCTAGACTAGAAATGAAAGAAATTTTTGGAGCTTCTCAGGATGAATTCCAATAAAACTCAATATAGATATTACTACATCTTACTATCTCTTAATATGTCTCATGGCCTCTACTTTAACATTTCTAGGAAATCCCCTATCTGGAAAGACAGCCCATTGGTAGACCAACTACCATTTTCACTTGAGAGCACTACTAATCCAAGTTCTGACTTTAGGTTATGAAACCAAGGCCTGAATTGTTGAGAGATTCAATATTATACAGTAACTTAGGGGCAGTGACAGTGCCTTCTGCTCCCCCACCCCATCAGAGAATGTTAAAACATTCCTGCACCACACCCCCATTTGCTCTTACCCTTTGTTCTGGTTCTGTCTCCAGAGCAACATGAGCCATGATTCAAATTTTTCAAGCTTTATTTCAGTTTCTGGCTCTATGTGTAAAGCAAGTTATATCTTTTGTCCCAGTCCTTTGGACTTGCTACATTTGGCATAATTCTATTATACCCTTCACTATTTCAAGCATTTACACAGACTTGGACAGTTCAAGGGCCTACAGAACTGAAGAAAAAAATCTTGCATGTAAAAAATATGAGGGCTGCAGATGTAGCTCAGTGGTAGAGCACTTAACTAGAGTGAACAAGGCCCCAGCATGCTTTAAAAAAAGAGTACATCAGGCCATGAGCTTTCTTTGAACTTGTACCACTGTACACAAAGATTTCTTTATCTTTTTAGCAACCAAATCACACATCTTATGTCTCTGGCTAAGTACTTTAGGTGTTTCAACTCATTTAATTTTTACAATTCAAATTATATTAGGTTGAATTAATATTATTATGCTGCTCTCATAGGTAAGAAAAATGAAGCAGCTTCTCATAGATCATACCAAAGATCATAAGGTCAGTAAATGGCAAAGCCAAGATGCCCAAGTCAGATGGCTCCGAAGCCTGCAATCTCAACATTCCTACAGCTGATTTAATGAAAATAAAGTTCACTTTTAAAATATGTTGATTCTGTTCATCGCTGACAGGAATCTTCTACAACTGAAGAAACGGAATGCTTTAGTCTCTTTTTCACCTATTCTTATTAAATTTCAGACTCTGAGTTTGGGTTTCTCTTTCATTCTCCTCTTAAAGTTCTATTCCATAGCTGCTATTTTCCCCTAGATTGTCATCTACAGTGATACTGTCAAAATGTTCACACTGTTCCATTGCTTTAAACCTAAATTGGCTACCCATCTCATTAGAAAAATAAACATCTAGTGTCTTGCATGGCCTACAAGAACCTATTGAACCTTCCCCAGCTGACTTTCTGACTCCACCTCCTTTAGCCTTCCCTTGCCTCCATTTCGCTCCATTTCTCACTGGTCAACTTAATAGTCCACTAGGCCTCTTGCCTCAAAGAGGCAAAGATGTAGCCAAGTTTCCTACATCACTCTCCTGCAAAAACATAAACTCTACTGCAATAAAGTCAAGGGGCTTGTTCACCTCATTTATTCTAGATCTCTACAGAGATCTCTTATACCTACTATAAAACATCACACACTTCCCACTTCCTCTCACTTTCTGCTCATCATCTGTGTCCTCCTGCCACAAGAATGTAAGCTCTGTGCTAGCTTAATAGCTCATCAGACTATAGTGACTGCTTAGGTAGAGCACAGCAGCTGGGGTTCGATCCCCAGCTTGCGGTGCCAGCCCTGCCTGCGGGGTGTGGTGGCCTTCACCTGTAAACCCAGCACTTGGGAAGCTGAAAACAGGAGAATCACTATGAGTCTGATCTACACAGTGAGACCCTGTAGACCCTGTACACTTTGTCCTAAATATAGAAAAAAAATGTAATCTCCCTAAGATCAAGAGCATTTCTGTGTACACCCTTGTGCCTCTAGCACCCTGGACAGTGTCAGAATGTATGAGACATTAAATATTATTTGTTGAATTATTTAAGTAAAGTATCCTTTGACTTTCTACACACAAATACACACACATTCACACTATGAGGACGATCATAGTGTGATCCACTCCAATGATGACGACAACCTTTTATTTTAAAGATCTAGTAACAATATTTTCTATTCTTTTACAGCTTAGAAACTATTACTCAGGATGAAAGCAATACAAGCAAATAGAAATTGAGTTGTTATGACTCTTTTCCTGTAACCTTTTAACATGGCTCTGTTAGAAGAAAAAAAAAACATGGATAATATGTGGAAGTCAAGAAACAATAGAGCTTTGCAACTCAGAAAGCTTGCGAATGTTACTGTTAGTTTGAATGGCTCATACATAGTCAAGTTGCTAGGCAGATAACTCCGAAATATGGAGCTCAGCTGCTATTATTGGTGAAAACCTAAGAAATAAAATTTAAAGTTAAAAAAATTATGTAACAGAAATCACTGATATTTAAAATCAAAAGAAGTTCAATACTTATTTAATAATCATATGAAAAGTGAATACATATTTCTTTTATTACTCATAGGAAGGAATAAGTTCTTGGAATGGACAAAAGGTGACAGAGAAGTATTTTGGATTTGGGATGCTGTGACTTGTAAGTAGACCATGGAAATAAAACAATTGCATGACACCCACACCTTCTCAGTGTATAAAGTTGCCCCTTCCGAAAGGACTAATACTATGATAGGTAGTCTGAATAGTATGCTTCACTTAAATCAAATTATAACTCCAAAATATATGACACCTCTTCCCTCAAAGCTTATGACATCTCCCTCCTTTGTCTTAAGAACTCTTAATAGTCCCTTATTTATTCTAAAAAAAATCACAAAGACCTCACAAGTAGTCAGTCTGACCATGCACATATTAGCTAACAGCTGTTAGTCAGTTTCTGATATTATAGTCACCAGGCCCTAAAAAAAAATCTTCCATTCCTCCTTCAGGTTAGTGCCCAAATTAAGTTACTGAGAAGTCCCTCCTCACTTGCCAAACAGATTTCATTACTTTCCTATAGTGAGGTCCTCCCAGAAGCTGAGAGACAGTGGCAGAAAGGAGAGAGCCTTAGGAAGAGAGATAGGTACAGCTGGAGTAGCCACCCACCTACAAAGTCTGCTCACACAGGCATTTTCCAAGCCTGAATTCAGTGTATGCATCTGTCCAGCCTCTGCCCTTGAAGCTACCTAGGCTCTTGCTGTTTCTGCCTTGATCATAGTGGAAGAAGACTCTACATGATAGACTCTTTGATGCACCAGAGAGAATCACCATTTATTCTCCAAAGCTGACCTCTTTTGCTCTTTAACTTCCCAAGAAATCCTTCTACAATCTGTTGCAGTATTTTTCAAAGAATCATCCCAGCCCCTTGAGCCAAGATTTTGGGTCTGGACCAGAAATTCTCAGTACATTGTGTGTCGCTTCTAACAGGAATCCTAGCAAACTTCATGCCATGTGTGAGTTTAATAACTACTGCATTCATCTGTAAGAGAGTATTTCTGTAAATTACTCCAAAATAATCATCCTTCTGACTTCACTCTAGAACTCTTCACCACTCCTGATGGACAGTATCAGGGGTGGAGAAGCCCTAGGGCCCAGGACTCTTAGAGGCCATATCACTTCCAACTCTTGACAGTCTTTTAGAAAATGAAGAAATGCCAAAAGCATTGTAAAAGCTGTAATATATCCTAAATGTCTATGTACACAGAGATATAGATATAGAGATGTAGCGCAATGTAAGTATGTGCAGGTTTACAAATTGTAAAACTTATGGTACCTAATATTAATGTTATCTGGTCACAAAACATGTTTCAAGTCATGTATGACTTGCTTCAATTAGACCATCATATGTCTGTGGCTATATATTTAACCCCATCTTGAAATAGCATCAAAAGTCTAAAACTAGGGCTATTCTCAATGGTGAGTCCTTGATACTGTGGCCCTCTGATGGCTACTATGACTGGCTATAACTGTCATCATACTTAACTGGCAAAAGCCTCTGTCCAAGAATGTAGTCATACATTCGCAATAGTGAGGAAAGGGATGTTACCCTCATAAAAGGAAGCATACACCCCAGATGTGAGTAGAATGACTAAGAGGGCTGGACATGTTCTCCAGCTGGGCATGGTGTCATACATCTGGAATCCCAGCATTTTGGGGGACTGGGACAGGAGGATAGAATGCCCAAGGCCATCCTGGGCAACTTGGAGAATTAGAAAAACTTTGCCTCAAAATTTAATAAGTAAATAGGACTCGGGGTGCTGCTCAGTGTGAAGGCACTGGGTTCAACCCACAGTATGGGGTGGTGGGCAAGATCTTAATCATGCTCATTTGCCCAGGGTGAACTCTGCAAATGCCGTTGATCCAGGCTAGGGAGAGAAAAGTATATCACAGAGAGATCAATTTATACTTTCATTTTCTGTAGACACCTTTATTACCCTCATTCTGCAGCCTAATCCCATCCTTCAGAAAAGTCTTCAGCATGGTCTCTACTTCAGAAATCTAGGGATGATGTGGTACCTATTTGGGCCAGTGTGGCCCTGCTTATGGACATGGCAATGACTACTGAGAGGCTCCCAAGGCAAAGGAAGATAGCAGGGCCACAAGTTCCTCTTTCCAGAGCTAAAGACACCCCCTGTACGGAGGGATTTGGTTCCAGCAAGGGAGCTGGACAGGAGTTCATCCTGGCCTCATAGATTAAAATTTTCCTCCATGGTCACATCATTTTAATCAAGAAAATCTGACTCTTACAATCAGTGACATTCACTGGAGTAGGGGTGTTCTATAAGGAAAGGTGCCTTATAGAAAACACCTGGGGCCTCATTCCCATGACCCTGAAAAGCCAGGACTGAAATCTCCAGAACTTATATATACTCAGCCTTGAGAAAATGCCATGCATCTATTTTCTCCCCAGAGAGAAATAAAAGTCCTCTCCATACCTGAAAGCTTTCAGCTTTCTGCCACTGTATCCTAGTAAATCAGTATCTCTTTGGCAACTTGTGCCTGGGATAAGAAAATAGGAAACCCTGGGGCAGATGCCCTCAGCTCCAGTTTGAGGAAGAAAGTCCAGACTGACTCCTTCTCCCCAACTGGTATTCTGATATCACATTCTCTCCATAATTATGGATTTATTTAGCTATAGTGTTATCATCTCCATTAAGCCACAAGGAAGAGACAATTCTCTGCTTTTATTTATAACCTGAAGGGATTATTTTTGAGTTAAGGATTTAAGAATTCAGATCTATCAGGAAAGAACAGCTTGTGTAATGAACTTCCTGTTTTCATCATATTTGGACACCGAGCCTCCTTGTTGCCTGTTATTATTACCCAGTTAATATGAACTGCCTAGAGTTTATTTTTAGCTGTACTGGCTCTATTGTAAGGACTACATAACTGCTTTCAAAATGGGAAGATGTAATTATGGGATCTAACACTAAGTTGGGGGATATTCTTAGTCTTTTCACAAGGCAATGGCTTAAAAAATGAAAATAGACTGTTTTAAATGACTAAAGAAAACACAGTTATTTGATCCAAAATAGCCCCATTGATCCTTTTACAAACTACACACTTTATAGAATAAAGTCTTACATGTAAAGTGGCCTAAACATATGAATTTATCTCCAAGATCAAGGTAGGAGGAAAATAAGAAGAATTGGTAGAGAAAAGAGTCACAAGGTTGTATGCACCATTTGCCAAAAGATGAAAGCTGTGCTGAAAGTACCAAAACACTAAAAGTAGTTGAAAAGCTTGGGAATATAACTCTCAGTGCCTGCTGTAGCTTTCTACTTTCCGTGCAAGGAGCCTAAATCTGCTCTTTTATGGGAGTGGGCGGAATCTGTGTTCAGTGGACTGCATATGCCAGCCACTCCTCCTTGCTGTGGTCTTGAGTTAGCCATTCACACCGGCTATTCACTGTCCACCTCATCCATGCATTTGTCCACTCTGTGATTCATTAATTTATTCAACATGATTTATTGAGAACACAACATAGATAAAATTCTGAGAATGAAACGGTAAAGCAGAGGTCATCTTTGCTCTAAGTGTGACAAATGCATTGGTGGAAAGAAGTTCAGGAGGCTCTGGAAAACATAAAAAGAGGGATCCCTAGACCATGGTGTGGAAATAGGAAAGGCTTCCTGGACAGGGGACAACCTGAATTGAGTATGAGGTACAAGTTGGGTTTACCTCAGAACAGTGACATTATAAGCCAAAAATCTGGGACAGAGACCCAGATGTAAAAGAGACTGTAGCCAGGTCAAGTGGAAGATATAGAAGAACATGAAGAACAAAAGTTATATTGTTAGATAAGATCCCTGCAAATCATACTGAAGGGTTAGTTTTTATCCTAACAGGAATGAGATCAAATTTCTATAAAGTCGTAAGAGTCATTATGAAATGTCACTGAGGGTCCGTTATTATACTAATGCATAAACAAATGTGATGCATACATATAATGGAACTCCATTCAATCGTAAAAAGGAAAGAATTCTGCTAAATACTCTATCAAGGGTGACCTTGTGGACATTGTGCTCAGTGAAATAAGCAAGTCACAGAAGGCAAATATCATCTGATTTCACCTATATGAGGGGCCTAAGGTAGGACAATTCATACAGACAGAAAGCGGAAAGGTGATGGCCAAGGATTTGTGGTGGGGAAATAGGCAGTCATGGTTTAATGGGTTCTGAGTTTCAGTTTGAGATACTGGAAAGCAGTTCTGGAAGTGAATAGTGGTAATGGCTACAGATTAATGGGAATGTATTCAATGTTACTGAATGCTATACTTGAAAATAGTTAAAATAAGAAATAGTTAAAATTAAGTAATATTCATATTTTGCAGAAAAAATTTAATAAGAAAAGAAGGATCACTATGGTTGGTGGACAGCTGGCTGTCAAGAAAAAGAAAGAGGGACTGTGTAGGGAGATCAGTTAGCAAGCTGTTGAAATAGTATGAGAGATTAAAAATTGCTTGAATTTAGACTGTGTGAATAAAGGCAAGACAATAAAATCAAGAGCCATTCAGGCAGTGGCACAGAAAAACTTAGTGTTGATTGGAAGTGAGCATTATAAGAAAAGAAATTGGGCCAACCCAATAGCTCAGTGGATTTAAGCACCTGTAAGCAGATACAGGAGCCAGGAGTTTGATCCCTGAGCCTGCCATGATGGCCCTGCCCCAGGGCACACTAGTTGGCAATTGAGGCAGGGTGTGGCGGTGAATGCCTGTAATCCTAGCTCTTGGGAGGCTGCAGAGAGGCAGATTACTATGAGTCTGACACTAGTAGTGAGACCCTGAATACACTGTAGACCCTGCCCTAAAATAAAAAAGGAAAAGAAGTTAAGGTGAAGTCCAGATTTCTGAAACAGAAATTAAATGGAGGATGGAAAGCCAGTCAGTAGGAAGAGACAGTGTTGAAAAAAATCTTCTAATTTCACATAGAATTCAGAAAATAGGTAAAATGAGGTCATTTTGATAAGAAACGGGTTCACAGAATAGAAAAAAATAAACATGTAATTAAAGCTACAATTCAAATTCAAATTTGTTTTTGCAAACCCTCAGAAGGAAGCAAACGTGTCCTTGCATAGGACTAGCAAAAAGCTCAAAGTGACACTGGGACAAAGGACTGGCTGAATCCTGAGGATGGAGCTGTGATCAGCACAAGTTGCCAGGTAGCTTTTAATGTACTTTTACTTTCTGACCAAGCAATTATACATGGCTGTTTCCACTGGACCTGTGATAATATCTTGCATCACTTCAAAGACATTTCCCACCTCTCTCCTGGATGCTCCCTCCGTGTCTTCCTGTCACTTACTCGCTATCTTCCTAACACATCGTACCTCAGTATCTTTGAACCAGTTTATGTCTCTGTCTTCAGTGCCATTTTCTGTCCCCCTTGTCCTGGAAACACTCACCTATTCTTCAAGGTTCACTTATTTTGAGTCTGTTAACATCTGTTGACTTATGTTGGAAACTACTTAGAGAAAAAGATAAATAAGACACAGTCTCTACCCTTGAAGAGTCTAGGGAAAGCAGAGAAGCAGACAGTAAAATCATAATTATAATAAATAAGAAACTACTGTAATTAAAAGCAAATAAGAAAAATGGCAGAGGGAAATCACTTGCTTAGCTGAAGAGATGAGTGGGAATCACTAAAAAAGGAGAAGGAGAAAAAAGGAGAGGAGCAAAAAGAAAAACAACTTTGATATACAAAAGCTCCTCAGGAAACCTTTCCAACTTTCCAATAAATTAGCTGTTCTTTCTTCTCTGACTTCATGAAATTTGTTTTGCCACTATTGAGAATTTAGCATGGTTTGCTATAATGGCAGGTCAGTTCCTTCACTCAACAGCAAACTCCTCAAGGTCATAATCCTTCACTGACTGAACTTTTCATGGTGTTTAGTCCATAGTGTATGTTCAATGAATGTACATTGGATCTCTGGGTGGTTACTCTGATGACAAGGAGCTCACTGAACCTCTGTTATAATTTCTTGTGAAGTCTACGGATATCACAGACATTAATTAATGTGATTTACTAACCATCTTACTGAAAGCAGAAGTAATTGTCTTAGATACCATTTAATCCTTTGAAGTCACTAGTACACCACTCAGATACTTGGCACTATGTGGTGTATTCTTAATAATCCAGTACTTCAATATTCAACAAGTGCATGCTTTGTACCTGTCAAATAGACTTGGAACTGAAGCTGAATCAGCCCTGGGCAAAACTGCAGTGTGGGTATATTTTCCTCTAATAGAATTTCTTCAGTCTAAACTCTCAGAGTTTCAAGGATGAAACTGGTTCTATAAATCCAATCACAGTGAAGTGTTAAACTGGGTATGAGTTTCCCATTTCAGTAGTGTTTATGCTTTGGAGAAACTTAGATGCTTTAGAAGTTAAATTATTCAAACAGCAAGTACATTTCTGAGTACCTGTTATATACAGAATCATGTGCCTAGTGCTTCAAAGGAGCTAGGACATGCTTCAGTGCTCAGGAGGTTTACAGTCTAATTTAAGAGGAAGTCATAGACCCCTGAAATCACAAAGCATAATGCAAGGAAGAATATTCTTTGTGGTATATTGGCCCATGGAGTGCTTTGGTCCAAGTGAAAAGGAGCGAACGTTGGAGGCCATCTAACCAGCTGCCTCCCGCCGCTCTCCTCCTGCTCTCTGCTTCCACCACACCTGTCTTCTCACTTTCTTCAAACACACAAGCACACACCTGCTAAGGAGTTTTTGCACAAACTGTTCCCTCTGCATGGAAAGTCTTTCCAGAGAGTCTCACGTAGTTTTCTCCTTCCGATCTCTGCTCAGATGCCACCTGATCACACTATTTAAAATAGCAAATTCCACCCCCACACCAAGGCACCCTCTCACTCCCTTACCTACTTGACTTTTCTCCACAGCGTTGAACACCAACTGTCACTCCACATATTGCTAATTTATTTATTATTGACTGTTGCCTCCACTAAAATAAGTGTTCAGTCTGCCCCATGTGCTGATGTATCCTTGGCATCTACAGTTGTCTCTGGACTCGACTGTTCAGTGGCTGAAAGAGTGAGGGAATGAATGGGTTTCCAGTATACTTACAGGATCAGACACACAAAAACAATTTTACTCATTCACACTTTTCATTTCACCTCACAAACTAGCAGAGCTTTATCTACTGTCTTTAACTAGTTTCTTCTCAGGATTTGGGCAAAGGTATTGACTTAATTCAATTATGAACCTTATGTCATGATTTCCTTAAATAGTGGAGCTGTAGATGCTGTAATTAAATGGATTTCTACATGACTTAAAAAAAATCTATGAAGAACATTCTTATCTAATTTTACATTTTAATTAATAGTTATAACAATGAGTAACTAATTTTGATATTTATAGAAACTGAAATAAATGCATTTTTTTCTTTATAAAAATCTAGCACTTTAGGAACAACAAATTCTTAGAGAAAAATATTCTGATGAGATCATTGAAGTCGGAAGTGTCCTATCTTCCAGGCACAGCTATCAGGCACAGTGACTGAACTGGCACCAAGTGGGAGCTTCTTCCTGGTGCCTAATGTGCAACCAGAGTGTGTCAGTTCCTCTGGTATGTAGGAAACTGCCTGTGCAAGAAGGCTAGGGAGGTCAGGTTAAGCATGAGTTTCCCAACAGCTACGGCAAAATGGGTATGCCTATGTTACAGGCAAAGAAGAGCTAATGCCCTCTCTAAGAGGAATTTTTCAAGTCATTCTATAAAAATTGACTTCAGACTTTAGGAGAAGACATCTTCAGCAATACTCAGACATATTCAAAATAATTTTGTAAAAAGTGCAAAAAGTATTATTACAGCAGACAAAGCTTTTATTAGTTCTCAAAAAGGCTCAGGGCATAATATTGAATTTTTAGTTCACTGAGAGCATTTCTAACAGAAGCAGAAGTGATCTAGGCCAGTTATATTGCTTCCTGGCTCTATAACAAGTTGCTGGAGTAGAGACTGGGAAACAGGAATAGAAGGATGGCTTTTCCATTAAATAACCTCTCATTGATAATGTAATAAACCTGAGGCAAAATTTGAGAGAATGCACAGTTACAAGTCACTTCAGGATTTAATTCACTGACAAATGTCTGAAGTGCCAATAGTGTGTGGCATTAATTATCCATATGCTTGAAGCAGCAGATGTGCAGGAAGTGAGGCTGACATGCTGTTGTCAAGCTTTTTGAAAGCCTGACTTGTATTCTTGCCTTTCCATTTCCTTACAAAGATAAGCTATAGAGGATCCTGCGGGTAATACCAGTATTCCCCACAAAATGGAGCTTAAATCCAGTCACATTTACACACTTTTGAGGATTCTGAGTCTTTCAGTATAGTGTAGAAAATAATTTGTTCCAAGAACTTTCAGAGGGTAGGTGTGGCCAAGCAACCATTTCAATTATTTAAAAATATTAAGGCCAACCAAATAGCTCAGCGGGAGGCAGGTGGGGGGGGGACCAGGAAGATAGCAAAGTAGAGTAAGTGCTTGCCTGATTGGCGCAAGGACCTGAGTTCAATCCTCGTTCTGGAAAAAAAAAAATAGTTCAGTGGATAAAAGCACCTGCAAGCAGGCACAGGGGCCAGGGGTTCGATCCCCAGGCCTGCTGTGCCAGCCCTGCTAGAGCGTGCTGAGAAGACAATTGGGAATGGTGGTGCAAGACTGTAATCCCAGCTCTTGGGAGGCAGATCGCTATGAGTCCAATCTAGTAGTGAGACCCTGAGCACCCTCACCTGAAAACTAAATAAATGTATAAGTAATTTAAAAATTATTCCCTGGCAAGCACAAGGGCAAACACAAGGGTCTGAGTTCAATCCCAGGTTCTGCCAACAAAAAATAAATAAATAAAACAAAAAAAATTACTTAAGACTCACTGTGGCCCCAGTTGAACCCCATATCCTTATGAGAGTGCATTTGCTTGGGAAAGTGGAAGGACACTGCTGTGGACCAGAAGGAGTTGACTTCTGCAAAAGTTTATTTAACATCATCCATGTAAAAGTCTGACAGCATCTGCCCAAAGTAGCAATTTTAGCTCTGATAGTGTTGAGGCTGAGCTGCTCTTTCTAACAATAATTAGTCAGCAGGTTCAGCTGCTTCTTTTATAGTGTTGTTTATTACAAAACATTACAAAAACATTAACAAAACTCAAAAGAAAGAAAATCTACCCAAAATTCTGCCATCCTACAAACCAAACTGTTTACGATTTTTCCTGCTCCCTTTCAGTCCTTGTCCATATGCAGACAGAATTTTTATAGTTGTAATCATAGCTCAGATACAATTTGGTATTCGAGTTTTTCTCAGAGTTTTCAAGGCATTTTTACAGTTTATCCTATCCTCTTTGTTTGACTACTAAGAACACTTTACTCCCACCGTCCTTTATAAGCTTATGAGATCAGAAAGGGTGATGAAGGCTTAAAAAGAACAATCATTAACAGAATTGGGGAAAAAGAGCCATTTTAAATTCCTCATTTAGGGAAAGAAATCTCTAGAATTTAATTTAAGAAGTTTCTTGAATCCCTTATCCCCCTAGCTGGAAATACTATGAAGATAGTCACATTTCTCCCACTTTCTCTACCATCTAACATATCTTTGTTATCTTAAGAAAGAGATTTTATAGGTTTTTTTTCTTTAACTAGGTCATCTTTGAGACCCGCTCAATATTTAGGACATAGGCAGATTGAGGTATCTTTTCGTCTAACCAATATTAAAGATGTTTGCAACTTGGAATTGTTTACAGTGTGGAGACTCAATGCTGAATCCATATGCTCATATTTTTGAAACATGAGTCAAAACATTGGTTACCTGTATGCATCATTCTACAGTTCAATTTGCAGCACATTAGACTTGACTGGGGGAGGGGAACTGGTAAAAACCATAGATCGCAGAACTCACCAGTGATCTTTGAACGAGCCTCTGGGACACATCTATGAATTGATGTTTGCTAATACTGTACACCACAAAATGCCAGAGGTTTCTTTTTCTTGGTGGTAGTTCTGATTAGTAAGGGCTGTGACTTTTAAAGGACAGAAAAAGAAAAGAACTGTAAGGATTTGAAGACAAGATGGTAATACAGAAGAAGGGTTATGTAAGTTTGTTTACTTCTCTTTGCAATAAGGAGGCCTGAAATGTGAATCATCTGCTCCAATAATCCTAGAAAACATCGTGAAATTAATAGTCTCTCATGTTTTGCTGAACCAATCTAACTTCAGTTTTCTATGCAAATCCTGAAACTCCAAAGGGTCATGTCTACTAAGAAAAAGAATTCCACATACTGATAATTGGAGTAATGATTCCATAAAAAAACTTTTTAAATTATAAGCTTTTGTCTCTTGAAAGGTTTTGTTTTAATTCTACAGCTTTCGTTATCTGAATTTTTAAAACATAAATTTTTATATTAATTAGGTAATTTTGTTTTTATTTGAAGAAGAGATTATATTCTTTTGGTTTTTTCATTTTATGTATTTGGTACAGGGTCTCACTAAACAGCTCAGACTTGTAGTGATCCTCCTGTTTTCAGCCTTCTCAGTGCTAGGATTAAAGGCATGTACCACCACACCTAGACTTAGTCATGGCTTATCACGTCCGGCAAGCAGGGCTGGCACAGCATGTGGAATCTGGGTTTGAAACCTGGTCCCTGTACTTTCCAAAGCAGGTTCTTAGTCCACTGAGCTATCTCAGAGGTGCTAAAGAAGCTATGGTTTTATGTGTAGCTTTGTACCCAATCTCTTCGTTCACTACCAGCACCCCCCAATGCACACCCTCTCCCTCTACTCTCCCTGAGATCCCACTATATCCTGGAACTTGGCTGATTAGATGGCTGACACTTCTCTTCAAAGAAAACAAAGAAAATGGTTGACAGAAGCTTTACCACATGAAGCAAAAGGGAGGAGGGAGACAGAGAAAGAGACAGGGAGGAACAGCAACAGACAGACACCAAGAACAAGACTGAGACTGAAAACAAGACTGAGAAACTGATACCAGAAACAGATTCCAGGAGCAAAAAACACCAAAAAAAGAAATGAAGGTACTGTATAGCCTGCTGTGTAGAATAGGTTTATGTTTCACTACTCAAGTCCTATTTATAAATCATGGAGCAGCCCACACGTCCAGAAGATATTTAGAAAAACTTGTTTTAGTTTTGGTTTTGGTTGTCAGCATGAGTGAAGGGAGTACCGCTGGCATCCAGAGAATAGAGGCCAGGATGTTGTTGAATGACTTCATTGCATAACACAGCCTCTTCCCCACCACACACAACAGAGGATCACCGAGCCCAAAATATCAATGCTGAGACACTTATTACACTGTGAAGCATGAGACAGTGAGTAGGAGGCAGAAAATAAACTTGATAATGCCAAATCATGCAAGGTCTTGGGCTTTATGTCAAAGAGGTTGGGCAGTTTACTATGGAGGATGAAGAGCCACTGAAAGGAATTCACGTGGTTGAATTTGTGCCTTAGATATATCACTCTTCAGGTACTCTAAAGTATAAATCTGAGGGGCAGAAAAAGCTCTTATAATGCTATAAAAGATTAGAGAAATGAGAGAACTTGGGTTAGCAGCCCCCAATCTGGAAGGGATCAAGGGACAGAACAGAGTCCACATATTTCTAGGATGTAAAACCAGCAGGTTTTGAGAACTGACTAACTATGGTGAGGACAGGGAGGATTGATGGATAATGTTCAAGTTTCTCAAATTATTGGGTAGATGATGGTTATAGGTACTGAATACAAGAATAGATCTGTGGAGAGAAAATAGTATATCCAGATAAAAGTTTCATAAAAAGTTTGGGATGGATAATAAAATCTGCTCATCTTATGAAAAGTAATGATCTATAGAAATAGTTTACCCATAAAGGTGCTTAGCTTCATATGCAATCAAACTATTAAACTGATATTTAGTCTTTTGATTTAGTCTTTTAATTTGGTATAATATTTAAAATCTCCATGAGCCTTAACAGTGCAATAATTTCATGAGAGGGAGGATTTCCTCTTTGAATCTGGAGTCAGCTAACTCAGGTTCTTTTTGAGAGATCCATACCTGTGGAGGTAATTAAAGTAAATAGGTTGGCAAGGAATTCAGCCAGCTACTCAAGCAAGATTAAAATAATTCTGGCAGCAAAGATTTCCTTCTATAACTCTACAGCCTTGAAAGATAAGGATTTTTTCTTTAAGGTTGATGAAAATATTGGATTCCAGCAATGTAGAGGACTAGACACAATGAAATGCAGAAAAGTGGAGCACAAATTGGGATGATTTGTTTAGCAATCAATCCATACATGTGATTCTAAGATCCTTAAACTGAATGAAGTAAAATAAAGAAATCTAACTCTTCCAAATCTGTTTTATTAGTGTCCTTTCAGAGGAGCCCAAGATGAACAAAAATATTTTTATGTAATTTAATTTTGGAAAGAGTAAGTTATTTTAAAAGAATTACAATGTAATTCTGAGTTAATCTCAGGGATTTTTTTGAGACAATATCTTGATAATATGGCCTAGACTTCTTTTGTTTTTACTTTTGAATCCCTTTTATGAAGCAAGATATAAAAGAAATTATTCTCATAGCCTTCCAGGATGATAGCAGAGAGCAGCAAAGAAAGCTTCTCTGAGATTTTATATCTTCATGTGTAAGACAGAAATGTGAGGAACAGAAAAAAGAGGGAAGTAGCGGGTCCCCCAGGACCCAGGAAGGACATCAAGTGAGAATTGAAGCTCACAGGGAGAGCAAAGAAAAAGACTTCAATAATGGAGGTGATAGGCAGCACTTTCCCCTTAAGCCTGGACTCACAGAATGGGAGAGGCAGCTCAAATCTGCAAATGAAAGGTGACTGACTACTGGTGAGCTCAGATGTCTTCACAGAGAAAAACACCAGTGGAACAGAGCAGTGGTTGTAGCAAACTTCAGTAACTGGTGAGTTATCTGGGTCCAGGTGCACCTTAAGAGAGTGATTGGCTGGTAGCCATGTTGGAGAGAGGCTGGCTAAACTCAGAACTCAGAAGAGGTGTGGACTGGCTCCATCTAGCAGCTCCCGATGTCAGGGAAAGACTGCTGAGTTCAACTAAGCAGGAGGTCAAATAACCAAGTTTAAGCCTTCATGGAGCCAAGTTGAAGTCAGCAGGATACAAACAGAATTGAGGCTGATCAAATCAGGTTCCAGCCTCCTAGCCAGAAACTAGCCCAAACTTCTATGAAAATAAAGGTACAGGACTATGCACTACCATTCTGTAAGCTATAGCTGGCCTTCTAGGATTAATCAACTTGGATCTGGACCATGGCTCCCTACATTATCTAAAAGTAAGATCAGAGACACACCTTGAAGTAGACAAGTTTTTTTCTTTCATTTCTTGGTTTTGCTTTTCTTTTGTTTTATTTTTTCTTGATCATTCTTGTTTGTATATGAATGTGAATAGGGTTTCTAGTTTTGGGCTGCTGGTCTGTTCTTGTTTTTATTTCTTCCTCCTCTCTTTCACTTCCATCTTATTCACCAGTATCTCAAAATTTACATAATCATCATTTGTCTTCCAGGCTTATTTCTAATCTCCTCCTCTTCTTCTATTTCTCTATTTTTTCCACTAACATCTTTTAAATTTTTTTTCCCTTAAGGGGGGCAAAATCACAATACTGAGAGCTTGTTTACTAGATACAATTATCTGGCTCATTTTAGATTTTGTTTTGTTACAACGGATAAAGGTAGCAAATACAAGTTGGTCATTTTCTAGGCTGTGTTTGATGCTATTGCTATTGCTGATTGTTCTATTTTAGCCAAAGTGAAAAAACTTCTCTAATCAATTGTTCTTCCTAGTATACTAAGACTGAGATTTCAAAGGGTCCTAAAAGATACTATAAACCAGTGCCAAAGAACCAGGGGCTGAGCCAAGTAGCCAGCAATTTTTCATTCCCGATAATCTGAAAAGGCAAGATCTTGCAATAGACTCAAATGCAAAACCTAGCTGTCTTAGTTACTTTTCTCTCCTTGCTGGGACAAATACCTGACACCCAAAATGAAGGAAGGAAAGGTTTATTTAGCTCACAGTTACTGGAGGTTTCAGTCCACCCTCAGCTGGCTCCAAGGCAAAGAGGCACAAGGCAAAGAACAACCTTTCATGGCAGCGGCAGAGAGCAAGAGCACAAGGGAGAGGAGCAGCAGCTCAAGCCTCTAGCTTCTCTTCCCACCTTACACTGTGATGCAAATTACCTGCCCCCTAAGCGGGTGCAGCATCCACACCCACTGTAATCAGTCACAAACTCCTGAACCTGCCCCAAGACTGCATGAGGCTTTGAGGGGACACCTAGACACAAACCATAACACCAGCTATACCTGAAAGACATTTCTGAGAAATAATCATTTCCTAAAGAGTAGAATAGTAGCCGTAAAGCTATTTGCCAAAAACAAGTAGAGCCATTTAAATAAGATGCAACCTCAGACTTCCCGTTCATTAAAGGCAACCCCAGGGAGCCATAAGGTGAAACAATTCAAAAGTCACTCATTTGGTCTCTCTGAAGCTATAATAGCAAAAGTAACAAAGCAGATATATGAGACCCTACTAAAAACCAAATCAAAAATATTTTCTCAGATAACTATAGAAATAGTGATCATAAAGAAAGACATGCTTACAAACTCTAGAACATGTACAAAGAAAAATAGAGGTGCTTAGGAAAATGATGGAAACCAATATAGAAAAGAAATGGAATCCATGAAACAGATTCAAATAGACAAAAATAAGATTAAGAATTCTATTAAATGTGTATGCAACAGAATAAGCCAGTGTGAAGACAGAATATTAGATATAGGAGACAGGATTGTGGTTAATGATCACCAAAAGAAAGGTTACTTAAAGATAGCAAAGGGGCTGGCAAGATTGCTCAGTGGACTAAGCACCTGCTTAGGCAAGCACAGGAACCAGGGTTCGATGCCCCATATCACCTGCCCTCCTGCACTGAGGTGGTGACACAGTCTAGGTGTGGTAGGGCATGCCTATAATCCCAGCACTGGGGAGGCTGAAAATCAAAGGATCACTATGAGTCCAAGCTGTGTAGCGAGACCCTGTACCAAGTATACAAAAAAATCAATAAATAAATATAGCAAGGGATCACAAAATAATCAATTCAACAGGTGTGAGATAATACAGAAAGAAATAACAAAAGGTTGATCAGAGTCAATGAAAAAGCAGGAATTAGCACAAATGATATAAAATTAAACTGTATCTGTAAATAAAAATAATGGCATAAAACTTCCCAAGCAGGGAAAAAGAATCTGACATACAGATAAGAGAAGTGAAAAAAACTAACCCAAATTGCCCATGATCAATGATAAGAAAAAAAAAAAAAAAAGAAAAGAAAATACAAAAAACTACACCAAGGCATAGAGTAAATAAGGTTCCAGAAAGTTAACACAAATATACAATATTAAAAGCCGTTAGAAAAAAAGAAATAAGTCACTTGTAAAAGAAGATGAGTTAGAGTTACAGCAGACTTCTTAATGCAAACCCCCTTAAGTCAAGGAGAGAGTGAAGTATTTCAAGCCATAAAAGCAAAGAACTTCCTATTCAGATTAATGTATCCCACAAAACTATCTTTCAAAATTGATGGAAAAATAAGATACTTCCATGGCAAAGAATACCTGAGGAAATATATGATTACAAAACCAACACTCCAAAATGTTCTGAAGGACTTATAGAAATAGATAACAAGGACTACAACATAATGAAACCCTAAAGTAGAAACTCACCAAGTAAGGCAAGCAATTAAATAGGAGGAAAAGGGGATGGAACAACTGGAAAATAAATGACTGTATGCCTATCAGTTATAAAAGAAATACACTGGCAGAATGGATCAAGTTCAAGATCAAACATTATGCTGAATATAAGAAACACATTTAATATAAAAAGAAATTCATAGACTGAAAGTCAAAGTATGGAAAAAAGCACTCCATACAGTAGGAACCTGGAAAACAGTACAGCTTGCTAGTCTATTTGAAGACAAAGTAGATTTCAAGTCAAGACTAATTAAGAGAAGGGGCCAGGGAGATAGCTCAGAATACGTGCTTGCCTGGCAAGCGCAAGATCCTGAGTTCAATCCCCATTACTGAAAAAAGAAAGACTAATTAAGAGAGACATGGAAGTAGGTGGAGGGGCCTGGGGTTCAATCGCTGGGCCAGCTGGGCCAACCCTGGCCCAAGGGTGCCTTGAGACTGCAGTTGAGACTGGGTGTGGTGGTGCATGCCTATAATCCCAGCTCTTGGGAGGCTGTAAATAAATGGATCACTATGAGTCTGATCTAGTGAGACCTGAACACCCTGTAGACCCTTCCTTAAAAAGAATACAAAAGAATAAAAAAGAAAGGTCACTAATCCTTATAAAGGGAACCATCAAAGGGGAAGAAATAATAATCATAAATACATTTGCAACCAGAAAAAAAATTAACAAGAAAATATCAGAACTAGGCCAGGGAGATAGCTCAATAGAATAAACACTTGCCTGGCAAGCTCAAAGGCCTGAGTTCAATCCCCAGTTCCACCAAAAAAAAAAAAAAGAGAGAGAGAGAAAAGAAAATATCAGAACTAAAGCTAAATTTTGAAGAAATGGACTTAGTAGAAGTCTATAGTGTCTCACTCCATAATATCAAAATATACATTTTCAGCTCTACATGGGACATTCTCCAAAACAGACCACAAACTAGCCCAGAGAACATGCTTAAGTAAATGCAAAGGAATTGAAATTACCTTGTGTATTTTATCAGACCATAATGCAAAGAAACTGAAAATCAATGACAAATGAAACCACAAAAATTTCATAGACACATGGAAATTACATAACACTCTCCTGAACTACAAATGCATCACAGATGAAATTAAAGAAGAAATCAGAGTTTCTACAACTAATACTGACAGTACTACATATCAGAACTTATGGAACATAATGAAATCAGTCCTACAAGGGAAATTTACAGTGGTGAAAACTCATATCAGAAAAAGGCAGCAACCTCAAACAATTTAAGGTTGAATCTCAAGCTTCTTTAAAAAGAAGAGGAAGTCAAGCCCAAAGCTTGCACAGAGGAGGAAATTATAGTGGCCAGAGGGGCAATTAATGCAATAGGGACTAAGAAAACAGTACAATGAATCAATGAGTCAAACAGTATTCTTTTTAAAAATTAAATAAAATTGCCAAATGCTTAGGCAAAAAAATAAAAAGGAAGAAAAGACTTAAATCCATGCAATAGAAATGTAAAGGTAAAATCACAACAAATCCTGCAGAAATCCAGAATATCATCTATGCCTCCTTTGACTATCTGCATTGCAATGAGATGGAAAACACAGAAGAAATGGACCAACACTGTTCAAGAAAATACAAAAATTCCAAAAAAAAAAAAAAAAATACTAGTCAATGAAATTGAATATGTAATTTAAAACATACTGACAATAAAAAGTCCCCAGGCTCTGAGGGATTCACTGATGATGTCTATAAGAAATTTACTAAAGACTTAAAATGTTACTTATTAAATTCTTTTATGAAATTGAAAGGGAATAAATACTTCCAAATTCATTCCTAGAAGCAAGTATTAGCCTAATACAAAAACCAGAGAAAAACCTAACCGAAAAAAAAAAAGAACTACATCCCATACTCCCTAATGAAAGATGCAAAAATTCTCAGTAAGATATCGTCAAATAAAATGCAGAGAAATGCAAAGAAGATTATATACTATGACCAGCTAGGATTCTTCCCAAGAATGCAAGGATGGTCAGTCAGACATGTGCAAATCAATAAGTGTAATACACCATATAAACTGAGCCAAGGACAAAAACACATGGTCATCTCAATAGATGAAGAAAAGCATTTGACAAAGTCCATCACCCATCCATGATAAAAAACACTAAGAAAATCAAGACAGATGGTTTTTATCTCAATCTGATAAAAGCTGTGCATGACAAATCAACAACCAATATCATAGTAAATGGTCAATAACTGAAAGATTTCTTTCTAAAATCACAAGACAACAATATTCACTATCTCTACTCTTATCCAATAGAATTCTGGGAAAAAATAGCCAGAGCAATGAGACAAAAAAAAAGAAAAAAAAAACCTAGGATAGAAAAGGAAAGGAAGAAATGAAATTACATTTATTTGCAGATGACATGATACTCTAAATAGAATACCTCCAAAACCTCCCTGAAAAGACTTCTAGATTTCGCAACCAAATTCATTAATGTACCTGGATACAAAGTCAGCACTCAAAAATCGCTGACAGGAATAACAAATTCACTGGAGAGAAAAATTAGGGAAAAACAATTTTCATAATATCATCCAAATAAATGAAATATCTAGGAATCAATCTAACAAAGGAAGTTAAAGACCTCTCCATTGAAAACTACAGTACTCTTTTAAAAAGAGATCAAAAGGGATATCAGACAATGGAAAGACACCCTTGTTCATGGGTAGGACAAAAACTATCATAGTAAAAATAGTAAATATAAAAATGCTCATATTTCCAAAATTTGTACATACTTTTCATCCAGACATGACCACAATTTGAATAGCATATCCCACAGAATTAGAGAAAACAATCCTAAAATCCATTTGTAACCAGAAGAGACCTACAATAGCAAATGAAATTCTGGGTAACAAAGATAAGGTCAGGGGCCATCATAATCCTTGCCTTGAAATTATAATACAAAGCTATTATAACAAAAACAGCAAAAAAAAAAAAAAAAAACTGGAAGAAATGACAGAACTACAAATCAGTGGAACAGATTAGAAGATGCAGAAACAGTTGCAGACATACTCAGCCACCTTATCTTTGACAAAAGTGCCAAAAACATTCCGTGGAAGGAAGATGGCCTTTAGAACCAATAAAAAAATAAAAATAAATAAATGGTGCTGAAAATCCTGGCTTTCCACATGTTAAAAGATTAAAACTAGATCCATATCTTTCACTGTGCACTAAACTAAAATCAAAATGGGTCAAAATGTAAATGTTAAAACAAAAACACTAAATCTGTTGGAAGAGAGAATAAGTAGAATTTTTGAAGACACTGGCGTGGGCAAATACTTTATGAATAAAACCCTGATCACACAGGAACTATCACAAATAATTAACAACTGACATCTCATCATCTTAAAAAGCTTTTGCATAGAAAGCAAAACCACCAACAAAGTGAAGAGACAAACCACAGTGCGGGGAAAAAAATTTTGCCAGCTGTTCCTCAGACAAAGGATTACTATTCAGAATATATAAAAAACTCAAAAATATGAGTCCCCCCAAAGTTAAACACATAATCCAAAAAATGGGTATCTGAAATAAATACACGCTTCTTAGATGAAGAAGTAGAAATGACAACTAAATATGTGAAAACAAATATTCAGTATCACTGGTTATTTGAGAAATGCAAATTAAAATAACACTGAGATTCCATCTTAGGCCATAAATAATGGCTATTATCAAGAAATCAATCAAGTGGGAACTCAGGCCTTTGCACTTGCCACAAGTGCTTATTCTACTGAGCTATCTGCCCGGCCTCAAGAAATCAATCAATAACAAATGCTGGAGGGGCTGTGGGGAAATAAGGACACTTCTGCAGGACTAGTGGGAGTGTAGATTGATGCAAAAACCACTGTGGAAATCAACGTGGAAATTCCTCCCAAAACTAGGGCTACAGGTTCCATTCTAGCAAGCTATTCCCCTTCTTGGTACTTTCCCAAAAGATTAAAAGCATGTCAGCCAAGCATTGTTTTAGAGGCCGGTAATCCCAATATGTAGGAGGATGTGGCAGGGTCCCTGCAAGTTTGAGGCTAGCCTAGCCTACATAGCAAGACCCTTCTCAGAAAACAAGCAAACATGAAAAGCACCATACCAAAGTGATACATTTACACCCATCTCTAGAGTGACACAGTTTGTAATAGCTGCTAAACAGCCCATCACCCAATGAATGATGGAGAGGGTTTAGGTTTTATATATATATATATATATATATATATATATATATATATATATAATGGAGTACTACTGTACCATAAAGAAGGATATGCTTTAGACATTTCTAGGTAAATAAGATGCACCTGGAGACCATACTCTTAAGTCAGATAAACAGACACATATGTGTAATTATTGTGTAGTTTCTTGGTGTAAGAGTCCAAAAATATAAGTAAGGATCAAGATGTAAAATGGATATTGAGCAATAGGAATAAAAGGTTCAATGAGAAGGGTGAAAAGAAGGGCATGACAGAAGGGACACAAACAAAAAAAAATAAATAAAAGGAAAAATGGAAATGAAACCTTTTAAAATTAAGAGTGGAAGGGGCCGGCCAAATAGCTCAGCAGATTAAAGCACCTGCTTAGGCAGATGCAGGGGCTAGCAGTTTGGGGCATGCTGAGACAGCAATTAAGACTGGGAGTGGTGGCACACACCTGTAATCCCAGCACTTGGGAGGCTGTAACAGGAGGATCACTAGGAGTCAGATCTACACTGAGACCCTGTACAACCTGTACACCCTGTCCTAAATACAAAAAATTAAATTAAGAGTGGAAGAGGGGCTGAAGGGAAAGGAACAAGAAAAAAAAAAAAAAAAGAGGTGAAATTTGCCATGTACAAATTCACTATGAAACATATTATCACTCAATATCTGAAAGTTATCAATAAATAAAAAGGGAAAAAGATAAATTGTTCTTGAATAGTCTTATGATATGGCTGTACAATCACAATTTTTTCATATCAGAATAACAATTATTGAGGCCTTCAGAATAAAATACTACCACAAATTCTTCTTAGATCATAAAGTTGTTTACTTCAATTTAACCCTATCCCTAAAATCTCAGTGGTTGGACTATGTGTAAGGACAAATATAGAGAGTAGTTTGAAAGTTCGGCTCAAGTTTAAGAGAAAAATATTAACTTTCATTGAATTTAAAATACCCAACAAAAGGATGTAGATAGGCTCAAAGAGCTAATTCTCCAATCAGCAGCATTGCTGCGTTTGGGCAGAAACGTATGTGAATGGCCGCAGATCTTTCCCACACCCTGCTCCTCACCATTACTAGACTATGATTATAAATGAGTTTGACCAGACATTTTCCTTTTTGATTCAGATAGTTATTCCTGCAGAAGTGCCTTAAAAGGAAAATTCTGACAATTACAGTTTTCTAATGGATGTAGCTCAGTGGAACTGCTGCCAATCCTGGCATCCCTGAAATCATGTCAGCTAATGAATACCTAGAAAACACAAAGTTCAGAAGGCTGTCAAGTTACCAAACAATTTAAAGTATCAGCATGCACACTGTAGGAAAAACGTTTACGCCAGAGCCTAGATCATCCTTGCCAATGGCCTGACTTAGTCCACAAACTCTATGAAATCTATGAATGTAAGTTCTATTTGTCTGCTCAGTGTCATCTGGATGCTGGCCACCATCTGAGGCATCTTTACAGCAGTGCATCTCCACTAATCTATACAATAGTGCTTTTTAGTCTCTAGTCTAGACATTAAGAAGAACAGCTAAAGACCAGAGTCTTCTTTCTAATAGTTATGGGAATGAGGCTTAAACCCAAGGTTTACCATTCTCTCTTACTACTCCAACATCAAGAAAATAAGCCCACCAGAAGGTCAATTTGAGTTCATCATTTTCCTTCCCTATTTAGTTTCTTTCTATTTAAAACACACCAGCCCTGCCTTCTCAAATCCTACCAATTTGACCCTCAAAATTCTTGTCAGGCCCAGCAATGGTGGCACATGCCTGTAATGCCAGCACTTGGGAGGCTGAGGCAGGAGGGTAGCTCTGAATTTGAGGAAAGTCTAGACTCCAAAATGAATTCAAAGCCAGCCTGCACTACATAATGAAACCTGTCTCAAAAACAATAGCAACAAAATTCTTGTCAGTGTGTTTCACAGTTCAGCATCATTGGAATCACCTGACATCTTGTTCTAATGGCAGCCTCCCAGGTCCTACGCAGACCTGCCAAACCAGGATCTGCATTTTTACCATCTTCTCAGATCCATCTCTGGTCAGAAGCATTTGCTAGTGCTCTATTCTTACCTGTTTCTGGTATCTCCTCAATTCATCCCCAGAAAATCCCTACATATAAACCACCCACGAGACAAGTGAGGAGCACCTGGCTCATTCATCTCTCTCTCCCAGGCTAGAGGGGCATGGCTTACCCAGCAACTATTATGTCCTGCTCCCCCTTCTTCCTTTGGAACTCCCTCCACCTGCAAATGGACTGAAACAATTTGCTTCAGTGTCCTTGTTGGCTAGCTAGTGGCCACTGTCATCCACTCCATTCCATTATGAGACAAGCTCCACTGTGAGCACAATGCCCCTCCACCACTCCAGGCTCTTCAGAAGCTACTACTGCTTTTTGAAGAAAGGCAAGGAGCTCAGCCCAGGGAGCAGATCTGAGCCTAATGTTACTTGCTTTCAGTACCTCCACCTCACTAGATCACCACCAAGGACATCTGAGGCTATTCTGCACCAGACTCCAGTCTATACTTGGTCCAGTCACAGACCTGCAGCTGCTGTATCAGCAGCACTTCCCTAACACTTCTAGAGTTAACCTGGAGGGTTCCTCAAGTGTACTGACTCACCTGTATTCTAGCACAGACCTGGTCAAACACTCACCTTGGTGATCTGGCAAACCTGTTCATGATTTATTTCTCAGATGGTTTGGGCTGTGAAAGACCTGTAAGTTGACTCAGGATGAGTACTGTGAGCAGGGCCATGAGTTCAAAAAAAGAACAATAAGAACTATGGGCTGTTAGCATTGAAGAGCTCCAGAGAGCAGCCAGCCCAAGCAACAGCAGAGAGCAGCACCCAGCAGAGTCAGCTTAGAGTATCCAACACAAGCTGGTTCTGGGTGGTGACAGCTGGCAGCAGCAGTGACCAGCAGCTGGCCATGTCAACCATTGGCATCCAGCATTATCCACTGTCATCTGGTGACATTAGGACTACTAGCTGGGCTGGGCTGGGCTTTGCTGATTCATGATTTCCATCTGAATGGAATTAAAGAACATCATCAGATTAATTTTTACAAAGAAAAGATTGAGCTACTCTCTACCACACCCCATTCATCCCATCCCACCTTCCACCCAGCCCCTCACCCTCAACTCAGAAACTTCCACTACCTCTTTGTGTCTATTAAAAGAAAATAGAAGAGGCAAACATAGTTGTGTACTCACATAATCTCAGGACTTGAAAGATTGGGACAAGTCTGAGCCTGTGTGGAGGGAATGTAACTCTGTGTGAAGGTTCTCAGTTGATTTCCCAGTAGGGAAGAAAAATGAAAACAAAGAAGCAGTTAGCAAGTACCTACCATACTTTATGACAGATATTATAAGTACTTTGTGTGAACTAATTCTGTTACTCCTCATATTGATCCTGTAAAATTGGTACTATATTTAGCCATATTTTAAAGAAAAAAAATGAGTGAGCTTTAAAGACTTGCCCAAGGTCATGTAGTTATTTTTTAATGTACACTTGCTTATTTATGTGATACAGGATCTCACTATGCAATTTGGACTCTTTGTGATTCTCCTATTTTCAGCCTCCTCAGCACTGGAATTACAGGCGTGCACTATCATGCCTGGTTTCTGGGCCAGCCTGGAGCTCCTGGAATTACCAGAGCCTGCATGGCATGCCTTTCAGGGATAGAACTCAGGAACTTGCACTTGCCACACAGGCTCTTAGACCACCAAGCTGTTGCCCCAGCCCAGCTATGTAATTATTAAACAGTAGAACCAGAATTAAATCTCTGGAAAACCTTGGTGTAGCCTTCAAGGTCTTCTACATATACATAAAAAAGGAAGAGAAGTCTCCATATTTTGTCAAGAAATGTGTTAGCTATCTCCACTTGATTTTTGTTTTTGTTTTCTTTTGTTTCTTTTTTATGAATTTAGTACAGGGTCTACAGGGTCTCACTACACAGATCGGACTCGTAAATGATTCTCATGTTTTTCAGCCTCCCAAGCTCTGAGATTTCAGGTGCATGCCACCACACCCAGTCTTAATCATCTTTTAAGCTCACCCTGGGGGCAGAGCTAGCACAGTAGGCCCTGGAGGAGGATCAAACCCTGGGCCCCTGTGTCTGCCTAAGCAGATGCTTTGGTCCAGTGAGCTATCTCACCAGCCCTCTACTTGTTTTTACCATTTAACTATACAACAGGTATGCAGCCAGATTTTGATATTATTATCTCAATTTTTATATATAAAACTAAGAATTAAAAAAAGAAACCAAGGTTTAGTTAAGTTCAAACTGTAACATTTTCTACCATAAAATGATACTGTTCCTTTGCTGTATATCTGAATGCTCTAATTTCATTGTTTTTGTCTTTTGAACTGGGAATCAAAATCAGGACTTTGTGCTTTCCAGGCAGGCCCTATGCCACTGGGCTATATCCCCAGCCCTTGACATAAAGCACCATTTTTAAGGTCACTACAACTCAAGTGCTCACAACTTTTCCTTTTCCTGCAATTTGGAAATTCTTTTTCTCTTTTCTGAAATCTCAATACCACATGCCTTCATTGTTCTTTGGACACTATTTTTAAGTTTCCTTTATATATATATATATATATATATATATATATATATATATATATATATATATATTATTACAGATATATGAAAATTTTCAGAAGAATCAATTAACTGTTGTTATTATTCTTAAATTTTTAAATGGTTAATCTGAAGAGGCAAGTTAAAGCCATAATGTTCAGAAAATGTAATGTGAACTCACAAATAGAAAAATTATAAGTATGGTAATTGAGAATTGAAATAAGAGTTATTATCTTGGATAAGAAAATTTTAAACAGAGAAAAATTAATATTTACTATTTAATATCTTCCCCTAAAATAAAGCAAATCTCTGTTATTTTTAATATGAGCTGTTTTCTGTGTTTTCTACCAGTTTATCAATTATTTTCTGTCACTTTGCTTACATTGTTCATTCTATTTTGTTTTTCCTGACAACCACTATCTGTTATAAACAGTCCTTTTGAATGGCTTCCTTTTATTAATAGCTCTAAAATTACCTCATATTAAGAGGCTGGGGATTTAGTTCAGAGGTAGAACATTTGCCTAGCAAGCTAGAAGTCTTCCCTGGGTTCAGTCCTTGGCACCAAAAACAAAAAATGAACTTCACCTAAAATCACCTCCATGTAATTCAACATTTCCTTTTCTCCAGCCCATAGCACCCCAACAAATAGCTTGACTTTCAACAAAATGAAATGTGAAGAAAATTTATAAATATTTTTATAAAAATTCCTATAATTCTACTAACTTTTTGGCAAGTTTACCAGTCTACTACTTCTCCAAGGCATATGACACTCACAAGACTTTCAGCCTGATAATTTAAATTTATATATATTTTTACTTTTTAATCTTCTATAAATTACTTCTGTTCCCCAAGAAAGAGTTCTATGCTGTATAACTGAATCCAATCTCATAGCTCAATAAATATTGCCATATTAGTAGCAGTCAAGAATGCTTCTGTTTCATCTTTCACTGATTCTAACTCCCCTATCTAAATAAAGACAATAACAATTGTTCCAGTAATTCTTCTCTTTGTTAAAATGTGCTTCAAAAAGTTGAGATCTGAATTATACTGAGGTAATTTTAGGTGAGGTTTATTTTATTTTATTTTTGATTTGGTGCTGAGGACTGAACTGAAGGTTTCCAGCTTGCTAAGCAAATGTTGAACTAAATCCCTCAATATGAGGTAATTTTTAGAACTGTTTTCAAAATTTTTTTGAAAATGCACTTTAACAAGTGATACAGAGTGCAGCTTTTGACCTGAATCCTTTCTAGACAGAGCACCTCACTTTGGTTTCTGTGAAATTTCTTTTACAGAAAACTGTGAGGTATTGTTTTAAGTCAAAGGAATCCCCCCAAAATAGCAACAAACTTCAGACATATTATGAAGGTTCTTATCTATCCTGTTCAAACAAGAATTGTAACTAAGTGAAAATATTATAATATAAACAGTACTGTAAATGCAAAAGGATCTTAGAGTTCCTATCATCTAACGGCAGCACTTATATTTTATGAAAGGAAACACTTCACTCTCCTGCTCACACCTGGTTTCCCAGCACCTGACACAGTGCCTAGCATAGACTATCACCTAGCAAATACTTGTTGAATAAACAAAGTCCCCTAACTTCACAGATAGAAAAAATTGATCAAAGGAGTTGAACAACCAATGTCACACAATGGCTTTATAGCAATTCTGATGTTAGAATTTAGATTTAGAGTCCCTCATTTGGTGTCATTTCCATTGATTTCAACATAAGCAAATGCAGATGGTAAGGTGGAAAAAGTGGATAAAAACTGAAAATAAGATAGAAATAGTTTTCAGACATCTGATAAAAAGTTGCACAACTAAAAATAAAGTTGCATGTAAGATTGGAAAGGTAATGTTCCCCGAAAGAACTAATTTAAAAATTTTAAAACTCTACCATGAATAAACAAACAAAATCTCCATCTGTCCAATTAATTCCAAAACAATAATTATAGGGGTAAAAAAAAAATCAGTTTTCAATAAAAGAAAATTAGCCCATATACAAAAACGAGGAAAACCGCAAAGCATAGCAGATTAGCTGTAAACTGAAAACCAGGTCAAATATCATTTAAGAAATACTTTGAAAGGGATTCCAACAACAACAAAATATTTTTATACACATTTTTAAACAAAGTGAGCTAAAAAATCTGAATAATGATTTAATTACCAAGGTCTAAAAAAGGTACACTTGGGGAAATAGGGTGGACCAATCCTTTTGCTTGGCCTTGTGGGACGGGCGCTACAAAGGAGGCTCACATTGTACCACAAAGGTCTTTCAAAATATACCGATCAGGCTTCCTGTATCACATAGTGGTGAATGCCCATGAATGAGTGTAAAAGGGACAAAAAGGTTTAATGTATGTTAACTACAAATTTATGGAAATGGAGAAAATATTCTCGATCAAATATTATGACACACCTCAACTCAGGAAAAGAAGGAAATTCCTAAAAGAACACTGCTTCAGCAGGATGCTGTATCTAGAAATTCAGTGAAAATGCTCCTGAATGTTACCAAGCTCAGTGCTGGAGACAGGCAGAAAATGCTGCTGACATCATTTTGAAACTGTTTTATTGTCTGCAAGGAGCCTTTTTACCAGCATTCTTTGTACCCTTCTTTTGTATTCTTTTTTTTTTCTTTTTTTGCAAGTATTTGTTTTATTCTATTTGAAGGTTCTCATTTTTGGAGAACAGCAAGGCATTTTATTATCCACTCTTTCCATTCCTTGAAGGCTTCCACAGGTTTGGGCAAATTCACATTATCCTCACGACTGTGTTTTGGAGCTGCTCTTGGTGTGCCAGCAGATTCGCTGGCAATCCACCTCACCAGTGCCTTGTATCTTTCTGCAGTACTGAAGCCTATAGCACACTGCAACTTGTGCAAACAGATAAGGCAAAGGTTCAGAGGGCATTGGTCGACTTCATCCACTGATTAGGCATGCAAGCCACTGGCAGTGTCACAGTCCAAATATATACCCAATCTCATGGGTTAGAGTCTTACAGGACCACAGCAGTAAAACACTAGTGATTTCAGGTATATAATAGTTATCAAAAATGGAATAGTTACTTGAAGATTTTTTCTGGAGCTTCTTCAATTTGCATTCATAGTGAGAGCTATAGAAATCTTTGCCATACCTGGCAAAGCTGAATATCCCCACGCCATCTGTCAGAGAGGACTGTCCGAAGACAAAATTCCACGAGTCTCTTAGGTAAAGATCAATATCCCCACAACACAGAAGGTATCTTCAGGTTTCTTCTTTTTTAAGAATTTCAGACTATGCCCTGCATGAACCTATAGATTCTGGGTGTGATCATTGACTCTAAGGGAACACCTGGTTGCAGAAACAGAAACTGGCTCCAGGAGTTTGACCATCAGGCCATAGAAAAATGCTTCCCACTTATGAGTATATGTTCATAAGTGAAATAAACCAGACACACATGTGTAAATATCGTATAGTCTCCCTAGTATAACAAGCGAAAAGCAGAAATACAAAAGGAAATGTATAACAAGTAAAATCAATTGAGTCAGATAAGGCAAAGTGAATGGCATAAGCTGCAGGATACTAATCAGCTTTTCTTCTGGATGGTTAACAACCTAAGATCCCAAGTC
>PVKA01022696.1:10756-36824 GCA_004027165.1 Ctenomys sociabilis | reverse complement strand
AAAAAAAAAAAAAAAAAAAAAAAAAAAAAAAAAAAAAAAAAAAAAAAAAAAAAAAAAAAAAAAAAAAAAAAAAAAAAAAAAAAAAAAAAAAAAAAAAAAAAAAAAAAAAAAAAAAAAAAAAAAAGAAGAAAAAAATCAGTTAAGGGCCAGGGAGATGGCTCAGTGGAATAATCGCTTCCCTGGCAAGCACGAGGACCTAAATTTAATCTCCAGTTCTGCAAAAAAAACAAAAAACCAAGGAAAAAAAGAAGAAAAATTGCCGTAATCCTAAATTGATATAACTATTTAATGCAATCCCATTCAAAATATCCACATCATTCTTCACAGTCCTGGGAAAAACAACTGTAAAATTCATATAAAATCAGAAGATAGGTAGAATAACAGAAGCAGTCCTGAATAACAAGAGTGAAGTGGGAGGAGACATCACAATCCCAAACTTGAAGCTATATTACAAAGCAATAGTGATAAAAACAGCATGATATCACCACAAAAAGACACAGGGATCAATGGAACATAATAGAGGATGCAGAAACAACTCTAAGCACATTTAACTCTTTGACAATGATATAAACCATAACATCTCCCAGGATTGATTGATTGAGACACATTGGAGGAGAGGTGCCTTTTAATAAGTGGTGCTGGGAAAAGTGGCTGTTCATATACAGAAGATTAATTATATCTGTCCCAAATCTTAAGCTTAATCTTAAACCTAACCCTAAGGTCACATACTAAGGTTTCAGTGGACACGTATTTTGGGGGTCACTATTCAATCCAGTATACTTGTGATTACAAGTATACTGCGTAGTTCAAACTAATCTTCCATCTTCCTTACTTTTCTTGTTATAGAGACAAAATATCTGGTACCCACTGTTAAAGGAGGAAAGGTTTATTTAGCTCATTATGTAGAGGTTTGAGTTTATAGTTGGCTGGCTCCGAAGGGTGTGGCAGGGGAGCAGTCTATGGTAGAACAGGCAGAAAGCAGTCAGCAACAAGCTCTCCTTTTCATTGTATTCCATTCAGTCTACAAGCCTACTGGTGGAGGGTGGGCATTCCCATTGTTCACACTCAAAGCCATGCTAAACTAGTTGCTAAACTAATTTAGTCACCACATACCCTTAATCTACATTCACATACCCTAAATCCAGCCATCTTTGAAAGGTTCCACCTATGACACGGAGGGCTAGGGGAACATTTAGATATAAACCGTAACATCTCCCAGGATTGACTGATTGATTGAGATACATTGGAGGAGAGGTACCTTTTAATAAATGGTGTTGGGAAGAGTGGCTGTCCATATACAGAAGATTAACTGTATCTATCCCCAACCTTAACCTTAATCCTAACCCTAACCCTAAGGTCACATACTGAGTTTCATTATGTCTCATTATGTTGCTCAGGCTGGTCCTCAACTCATAAGTTCAAATGTCCTCCTGTCTCAGCTTCCTGAGTAGCTGGGACTATTCATGTGTGCCACTGTACCTGGCTTGCCTAAGATTTAAAGCCAAATAATTAGTGATCTTCATTTAATTTGCAACCTTTATTGTCCTATAATTTAACATATTCATCAGAGCTGGGCATTATGCCATATATATATATATATATATATATATATATATATATATATATATATATATATATATATATATATGGAGCATTATTATGCTTGTATGCACACAGAAGACCCCAGATCTAAGAGGGTTTCTGGGTAGATCACCCTACTCTTGCCTGTATCATTTTCCACATGAGAATTCAAGCAGTGCCACCAGAGGTCCAGGTGCCCTTGGTAGGACCACATTTGCCACTGCCATGGAGCAAGTGAATCTAGCTCTCTGTCATACAGTGCTAACCAACAAACCAGAGCATTGAAAGTTAAATAGTGGGTGAGTCTTTGAGGCTGTGCAATTAAGAAAGCAAGCATGAGGAGGGTAAGAAGTCCACTCAGCCTTTAATAAAGGCTGCGTGGTCACCAGAGTCAATAAGAATCCAGAGTCGAGATAAATAAGATTCAAACTGATGGAGGCAGGGTGATAATCTGCCTTGGTACAAAACCTAGCTAGGAGCTACCCTAGGGGATAAGGGACAAAGTCCAAGTGATAGGACAAACACGTGGAGAGTAACCACTACTTTGAGTTCTTTACTCTAGATGTCAGTCCTCTATCTGCAGAAGCGCTGGCACATTTGTTTCTCATTCTGTAGGCTGCATCTTCACTCTGTTGCTTGTTTCCTTTATTGTGGAGAAGGTTTTCAGTTTGATGGGATTCCATTTGTTGATTCTTGCTATTATGTATCTTGTGCTACTGGGCATCAGAATATCCTTGGCTACATTTATGACTTTAAGAGTTTAACCTATTTTATCTTAATAGATTAAGCATTTCTGCTTTAACACTTAGAGCTTTGATCAATATTTATTGCAGTTTAGTACACAGTGAGAAATCCAGGTCCAGACTCAATCTTATGCATGTGGATGTCCAATTTTCCCAACATCATATGTTAAAGGGGTTATCTTCTCTCCAGTGTATATTTTTGGCTCATTTGTGGAATATCAAATAGTTTAATGTGTCTGGGGTTAATTCTGCTATCTCTGTTCTGTTCCATTAATCCCCATTTATCCTGTATGCCTATCAACAGATGAATGATAAAGAAAATGTGGTATTTTTATACAACTGAGTACTGTTCTGGTACAAAGAAGGATAAACTTGAGGCATTTGTAGGCAAGTAGATGTACCTCAGGACCATAATGTTAGGTGGAATAAATAAGGCACATAAGTTTGAATATCCTACATTTGCTCTTATTTGAGAAATTCAATATATAAATAAAAAGAAAAGTAAAGAATAAGTAATAGGAAGTAGGAAGATCTTTCTAAAATGGCAAGAGGAATAAGAATTGACAAGGAGGGATTACAGAAACAGAACTGAAGAAAAAAATGAGTTGAAGGAAGAGAAATATGAAAGGAAAAGAGGACAAAAAGAATTAAGATATGTTATGTGCATATAAAACTCCCCATGATAAATGTAACCATTATGTACTGCAAACACATGCTAAGAAAGAATGACCACTAACATAGCCTATAGTTACCTTTATTTTGTTAGCATAGAAAAGCCATATTGGCAGGTGGAGTCTTACATGATGTGACATGTATCCAACTCCATAGATGCTATAGGAATTGGATACCTTTGTGCCTTGTTAAATTGTACACCTCAGCCCTTGCCTGTGCTCAGAGCAAGACTAAAAGCCTGTTCCTGTGCCAAAGTGGTCCTGCCCGACTGCTCTGATGAAGCCAAGAGCCCACAGAATGGGTCACACTGCCACAGCTCACCATCACATCTCTGTACAGTGCCCACATCAGCCCGTGACACTGAGTATTACTAGGACTGAATTTCTCAATCTGCAGCTCCACAGACTTCTGACTTCACACACACAACCTCTGGTAGCCTGGCTCTCAGCTACTGTCTTCTCCCATCCAGCCATCTTTTCTTCTTCTGATCTGATCTACAAGTCTTCATGTTCTTAGCCTTCAAAGTCCACTCTCTGGAAGAGCAGCAGCTGAACCTGTTGCTAAGGCACAGCCAGAGTCTTCAGCACTGCCTGATCCCCAGATCCTGATTTCAGCCTTGGCCTGACTCATCTATTTTCTAACAAATTTCCTTCAGTGCTTTCACTCCCAAGCTGTGCTAAAAATCCCCAGGGTCCTCTGCATGTTCATTGTTATTGTTATCAGAAAAACCCTGTCATCCCTGTGACCTGCCTGAGGTTGCTTGACTACTAATCTGGACTTAGATAACTCTGTTTTTAAAATTAATTTTATTGAGAAACAAATAGCAACGAGACAGTTTCAGAACTGGTTAGTAAGACAGTTACAATAATTAATGCATTGCATATTGTTGTCGTCGTCGTTATTCATAGCACAAGATGCAGACATGATATCCTGTCCAAACACGATTAGTACAAATCTTTCTTCTCATTGAATTAAGAGAAAGTAGCTGTATATCTATCCTAAGTATTTTGTATATACAGACACAAAATGCTCCTTCATTTGTATCCCCTTTTTTGTTCAGTTTTGTCAAAGATGGGTATTCCATTGCTATTTAAATATTGTAGGTGCATGAATTCAGCAAAATAATCCAATGTAATCTATTCCATACTAGTAGTGGGTTATCTGTAGCTGGCAATGTCAGAAGTTGTGGACTTGAGCCTTTTACAGCTCAGCATATTAATTTGGCTTTACTTTTTATACCTCATTTTTATCCTTTTATGCTTGGTGCTTAAGACCAAAGTAAAGCAAGACCCATATAACAAGAAATGTAACTTTCGTTAGATACACTCTTGAAGGTTTTTTTTTTTTTTGATATGCAGTTCTGACCCATAGTGATCCTCTTGCCTCAGTTTCCCCAGTGCTGGGATTGCAGGCATGCACCACCACACCCAGTTTCAGGGCCAGCACTGTGCACCCAGAGCTCTGGGACCAATACAGCATGTGGTACCAGGGATCGAACTTGGGTCCTTGTGCTTTCCAGGCAGGCATTTAGACTGCTTAACTATCTCCCCAGCTCTCTTAAAGGGTTTGAGTACAGCTTCAACATGCTATGATTTAGGACATTAAAGACCACTTTCAATTCCATATGAGAAACAGAATTCTGGGTGTGCGTAGAAGCAGGATGCTCACCATCCAGGAGGCCGGGAAGCCCTTCAGGGATCCAAGGAAGGAAGCACAGAGTGAGGGGACTGTAAGGGTAGGAGAACAAGTCTAAGGCCAATGAGAGCTCCTTGAGCATTTGCTGGCAGACTAGATGTAGTTTTGAGGGAAAGAATATTGACAAAGAGCTTTCTTTTTATTTTTTATTTTTATTTTTTTTTATTTTTGTGGAACCAGGGATTGAACTCAGGCCCTTGCACTGCCAGGGAAGTGCTTATTCCACCGAGCCATCTCCCTGGCCTGGGAAAGAATATTGAGATGCATCCATGCTTTTGCTGAGCACCTGGGTGCACTGTTCTTTTATGAGGGGAGAACAGCAGATTACACAGGAGGGGATAGATGGACATTGAATTCAGTATTGAATAAGTTGGATGGAGGGGTCTATCAGAATTCCAGGGAATAGATCAGGTGAGCAATTGTATTGAGACTGGGAGCAAAGAGGGTAGAGTTTGGATGAAAAATAAGAATCTAGATGTGCTCAGTACATATTTAAGCTATACAGCTAAATGAGGTTCCCAGCGAGTGGATGCACCTGAACTGATTCCTAACATACACATTTAATGGTCAAGGGGAAAAGGAGGATGTCGTAAGAGGGAAGGAGCAGCCAATGAAACTGAAATGAGGGGCAAAACAGAGACTTCTGGTATCCTAAAAAATTAGAGTTTCATGAAAGAAATAATTGCTCACCATATCAGTATCACATCTGGGACCTGACTGCTGGAGGTGGCTCTGAAGAGCTAACTGGTGGCCTCTACAGAAGCAGGACACTGATGTGACAAAGGTCCAGCTGGAGCAGGTGTGCAGTCACCAGGAGAATGACTCTCCAAGTTTTCCATGTCTAAACCTCCAATGCCTGTTGTCTGACACAGCCAAGGAGACATGGCAGGTATTACACTCAGCATAGTGTGATGGGGAGGCTACCCTACGTCATCCAGGTTAGCTGGATTATGAGTGTCCTCACTCTTGTGAGACAGGAAGCTCAGAGTCAGGGGGAGACAGGAGAATGATTTATCGTTGACTTAGGAGAGCTGCCATGGGGCATGGGGAAATTCAAGGCGCTGGTAGAAGCTGGAAATGACCAAGAAATGGATTCTCCCATAGAGACTCTGAAATGAACTCAACCTGCATACTTGGATTTTAACCCAGTTAAACCCATTTTGGACTTCTGGACTTTGGAATTGTAAAACAATACATGCTTGTTTTAATTCACTAGGTTCCTGGTTATTTGCTGTAACAGTGATAGGAAAGTAACACCAGAGAGAATTTAGCACGTTCTCATGGGGCTGTGGGTAGTCTAAATCTAGTAAGAGGATAACAGTAAAGATGTAGGGAAGGAAATTACCAATCAGAAGTGCAAGGTACTTGGGAGGCAAGAACCATGGGATGGATGCCCTGGTGTAAGGGTTTCACAGAGCGTGGATGAGAGAAGGAGGGCAATTTGTGTGTGGGCCAGATGTGGGGAGGCCCCAGAGTTAGGTGGTCAGGGGGGATAGGGAAGCCGTCTTCTGATGGTTTCTGTTCTCTCCATGAAAGACAGTGACTATCAGCTGTGAGGAAGAGGAAGCAGTGAAGTCAGTGAAGAGGAAATAAAACAGTCACTTAGAGAGTAGATTTAACCTTTCTGTTTCTTCCTTTCTTTTGTCTAAAATGTATTGGGTACAGGGTCTCACTGCACTGCTCAGACTCATAGTGATCCTCCTGTTTCCAGCCTCTCCAGCACTGGGATCATAGGTGTGCACTGCACCACCATGTCTGTGGGTGGGGCGGGCGCAGCATATGGTGCTGGGAATCTAACCTTGGTCCTGTACTTGTCTAAGCAGGTGCTTAGTCTGCTGAGCTATCTCACTGGCCCTAACCTTTCTATTTCTTGATCCTTCAAAAGGGAATATCAGAAAGGTGTACAGTTTCTTCTGTTAATAAGTTTCCCACAACACTTAAAATAATAGATTTGAAACAATCAAAATAGCAGGTAAGAGGGTCCTCAATGAAGAAATTATATTACACCCATGATAGATCACTCCATAGCCATTGTAGACCAGGTTTTAGAATAGCATTTAATTAAATATGAAAATGTAGTATCTTGTTAAGTGAAAGAGGTTACAAAGCAAATATGTACAGAATGAAGCTAATTTTTGCAGAAATGGTATGTGTAAATATATGCATTTAAATAGACTAAAGAAACACGCTACAATTTAAATAATAATTATGCTTGAGTGAGGGAATTGCAGATATTTTAAACTACTCTTCTTACTTGTCTATATTTTTATATTAAATAGAAATCATTTTTCATATCATAAAGACCCTATAGCTATGGAAGTGCGAAAGGAAAATAGTCAAAAAGAGAATTGGACTGGGAATGTAGCTCAGTGGCTCAGCTCCTGTCTGGAAAGTGCATGGTCCTGAATTCAACTCCCAGTACAAAAAAGAAAAAAAAAAGAAAGACAAAGAAGGATTTAGAAAGTAACATTTAGAGTCAGGCATGGTGGAGCATGCCTGTAAGCCCAGCATGCAGGAGGCTGAGGTAGGAGAATCTTTGTGAGTTTGAAGGCAGCCTGGACTACAAAGTGAGCTGAAGTCCAGCCTGAATAACATAGGAACACCTTGTCTCAAAAAGAAAGTAACATTTAACTGTTAGCTGTTAAGTGTTCCGTGTGTATATTAGTGAATCACTGAAACACCCTTATGAAGGAAGCATTATGTTTATATATGACTAAAGAGAAAACTCAGAGGGCTGGGGAGATGGCTCAGTGGAATAAGTACTTCCCTGGCAAGCACAATGGTCTGAGTTCAATCCCTGCTTCCACCAAAAAAAGAAAAAAAAAAAAAAAGAGAGAGAGAGAGAAAATTCAGACTGAAAAAGTGAACTATTCAATGTCACTTGAAATAGGATATGGGTCTGTGAAGCAGATTCATTTCTCTGGCCTTATACATCACACACACCCATGCTGTTCTGAGAACAAGCTCAGGAGCTGCATCTGTGATAGGCATCTCGCCCCTGTGCAGAAGCCTGTGCTGCTATAGCTTGGGGTAGGGGAGGCTTTCCGGAACATGAGAGACTCGGCAATGCACACTGGCGAGTTCCTTCATTTATAAAGAACACACTCACGTGGTGGCGAAAACACTGCAACAGAAATACACACACACACACACACACACACACACACACACACACACACACACAGATTGTCAGAGGTGGAGCCACACCTGCTCAGGTATGTCCTACACTGGGGCAAGGATTCTGCTCCAGAGATGGCTGTGATGTTATGGGTTGATTTCCCCTGCCCCTTGAGAGGTGTATTTAAGTCTCAAGCTCTGGTACCTGAAAGTATAAATGTTATGGCTTATATCCAGGTGTTGTTCCAAAGCCTCAGGTGCTCATACGTGGGGCTTTGGGGATGTGGCTGGGTCCTGGGTGTGTGACAATTGGATTAGTCTACTGATTGGTTTATGCACGTGTTGATGCATGAGGGTGGCATCAAGAAATAGGCTTGAAGCCTGGATGGGATGAAAAGCAGAGGGGAAGATCGCTGCTGCTTCTTGCCTGCCATGTCATGGGCTGCTCCTCCTTGCCATGTCTCTCTGTCATTGCTGCCCTGCCTTGGAGCCAGAAGACTATGGCCTGAAACCTCTACAGATAGTGAGCTAAAAATACAACTTGCTTCCTTTAAGTTGTGGGTGTCCAGCATTTTGTCTTTGCAATGAGAAAGTACCTGAAACAATAACTTTATTTGGAAGTAGGATCTTTGTCATCAAGTTGAGGTTATGCTGGGCTAATTTGGGCCTTAATCCAATTACTATTGTCCTTATAAAAGAAAGAAAACATGTACACAGAGATTCAAAGAGTGACACAGAGGTGGACGCATGTGGAGGTGGAGGCAGAGCCTAGAGTGACGCCACCACAAGCGTGGAACCCCCAGAAGGCAGAGGAGACTTGGACAGGCTCTTCCACTAGGTCCTCCCAAAAGGAGTCAATGCTTTTGATGCCTTTATTGCAGACTTCTGACTTGCAGAACCATAGGAGAATATATTTCTGTTGTTTTATACCATCCAGTTTGCAAAATGGTATTAGGGGACCCCCAGAAACTATTACATGGTGGAGAAGTACTTGAAAGAGCTACCAGGAGCCTGCTGTTGCTTTTGAGAAAAATTCTTTTTGTTGTCAATGGAGGATACTAATGATGGAGCTGCACATGTTGGTCACCTTGCTTGCTATTCTGGCCTGGACCAACCTTGTGACACTGCAAAAGCAGGTGCTGTGTTCTGAGATTAGAGACTAAAACTTGGGACACTGGTCTTAGACTTTGGAAAGCATTGCTCTGCTTGATGAGGACTTCTGACTTTCCTTTGTTGCAATAGAGGGATGGGGACAGGACTCAGCATGTACATAGCTTGTCGCCTTCTTAGGGAGGCAAGAATGTTGATTCCAGTGACATCAGGGAACAATGTCTGAGATAACAAATCTAATAATCAGGAAAGTTCAGTGAAATCACTGTTGGTGCATGGATATGAAGGCTTTTAAAACAGTGGCCCGGGGGCTGGAGAGATAGCTTAATGGTCTAAGTGCAAGGACCAGGGTTTGATTTCTGATACCACATGCCACATAGGCCCCAGCCAGAGCATGCCCAGCTGGCCACTGAGACCAAAGGTGGTGGCACACACCTGTAATACCAACCCTGGGGAGGCCAAAAGTTAACGGGATCACTATGAGTCTGAGCTGTGTAGTGAGACTGTGTACCAAATATTAAAAAATGAATCCATCACATTATTCACATTCCACTACATGTGACTGATGGTTGGTCACCAGTTTGGATACCAGTTTGGACCTATAGTATAGCATATTTACAGCTATGGTATTTTTCCAATTGCAGATGATTCTGCCTGAGGATGCTACTGGAAATACATTCTTAGATGTCTGAGGATTGTATCCTCTCTGTAAGTCTTCCTCCCAGAAAGGACATATGGTAGAAACATACAAAAAAGTCTGCTACAAATTTTCAGGGCCTCCACTGATTCATCTAAGCCACTCTTTAGTGGTTAAGAAGCCTACATTTCAAGAAACTCTGAAAGGCTAAAAGCATTTTCCTTGGGCCTTGTGTTCCATCTGTGCCTTCAAGTTGGACAGCAGACCAAAGTGCCACCCTGCAAGCTTGCTGTTTCTCTTCAAGGAGCCGAGCTGACAGGCAATTATCTGTGCACACTGCTCCATGCACGGTCTTTTGCCTGCTGTGCTGCTTGCTCTTGATTGCAGGAATGAGCTTTTGGAAGTCATCATTATTAGTAAATATGAATTGAGGGTGTTGGGAAGACTTCATGGAATTGTAGCTTCTCTCATATTAAATCTCCTTTGTTAAAATGTAATGGTAAAGCAGTTTCAGAATAAGCTTAGCATGTTAAAAAGATATCTCGTTCTTCAAAACAGTGCTCTCTGCAATTCAAGTCCTGATCAATTTCATTCTGGAAGCAGCCTCCTTCTGTTCCACAGTTTAGGTGCAATAATTGCATTTGGTTTAGTCCCCAAACTTTCCTGTCCCCAGTTCCTGTTCCTTGTAGGCTCCTGCTCAGCTCCTGATGGACTTAGGGAAAAACTTCTCTATTTCTCCACATCACCTATGTGTAGAAGCCCCCACAGAATGGGCAGGGCTGGGCTTCACTGTTGTCAAAGTCTATTCTGGTCAACATCTGAGAACACTGTGCATTATTATTTCCTTAAAGGATAAATTATTCACTTACTTGTGCTTTTCATAGACTAGAATAAATCTTTACATCTGAAGTGGTTCTCTGGTCTCTGTTTAATGTCATCCTGGCAAACAAGAACTATGAATTCCTTGTAACACAGGTGCCTTTCGAGATCGCTAGGTCCTAGGATGCTCAGCTCACAACATCTGAGATTTCCATACTGTTCTCGAAGCAGAGCTCTTGGGTCCAGAAATGGTAGAAACAAGACCAAGCCCAGAGGGACACAGGCCTGCTTTTTATTTAAACTTTTTCTCAACAAAAGAAAAACGCAGCTTTGACTTAAGGCAGTTCAGGCCAGTGGATCCCCAAAGGAAAAGTGGAAGCTAACATCGTTCCCACTACTCTGCTCCTGTGTGCCTACCAGGGATTCTAACTTGCAGAGAATGCCTGTTCCTGACTGAGACGTGCCTGAGCTCAGCTGCAGCTGGCTCACTGGGCAGCTTTGACTAGTAAGGTCAGACAGGTGTGCAGAGCCCAACCTTTTGCTTGCATCTGTCAGTGCAATGTTTTCATTGCTGTTGTGTTTTTAACAGTGTGCAGCTGTGTGTGAGTCCTGCGTCTTCATTTATGTGTTTGAAGGCACAAAACAAGCACAATCCCTCCATCATCCTTTTCAACACTAGAGCCTGTTTGAGGAGGTTCCCAGTGATCTCAGCCCCAGGCCCATGGGAAATCAGAAGCTTCTCTTGGAGTTGGACAAAGGGTGTACAGCCTTCCTTCCCCTAAGGAAATCCAATGATACTTTTTTTTTTTTTTTTTTTTTTTGGTGGAACCAGGGATTGAACTCAGGCCCTTGTGCTTTCCAGGCAAGCGCTTATTCTACTGAGCCATCTCCCCAGCACCCCCCCCCCCATGGAACTCTTGATGTCCTACCTCACCTTCTGCACTCTGCCTTTTGTGGTGTTTGCTTATCTTTGCCCCAAGGAGAGCCCCACTGTGACTTCTGCCCCTTCTTGCTTCACCCAGCCCCCTCAGACCTGTTCCACACAGCAGAGCCTTTCGGGGTTTGGGGTCACAGAGAAGTCATATGCCCGCAGCACAGGGAGCACTGGAAGGTTGTGTGATCCACCTCTAAGAGCCTTTTAGACCCACCACTGTTCCTCACAGGGTAGTCCTGCCTCCTGCTGGCTTCCTGGGTCTCTCTTCCTCACCTTTCCAGCTGCTTTTCCTCTTGTCTTCCTTTGAGGAGTGGATAGTGATTACTGTAGCTATTCAGTGTAGCTCAGCCTTGTATTACTGTATTTTGATCCTCCTCATCCTCCCCTCACACTCCTTTTCCTATTCCTTTTCCTCTTTCTTCATCTCATCCTCATTCTCACCCTGTCCTCTTCTTTTTCTTGTGATTTTTGTGACAGCTTCTCACTACGTAGCTCAGGGAGACCTTCAATTAACCATGTAGCCTAGAGTGGCCTCAAACTCATGATCCTCCTGCTTTAGTCTCTCTATATGGGGAGGGGAGGAGTATTCTAAAGGATGTGAAATACCAGTGATAAGGCCACTATGAGGGGTGATTCTAAGGCTTTCGTGTTCTTCCATTACATTTATACTTTCAGTCTCACATGTTCTTGGATTCCTGTGTTCACAGCTTTCCCCAGGGACATGGCTTTAGGCGGCTCTGGACCCCTGTGCCTGCAGGTAGCTCACTCTGGGGAAAAGTCTCTGATTGGCTGGCTTTAGAATACATAGCCCCCCCAATTATAGTGTCTAGGAGGAAGGGTCTCATTACTTGTCTACTCCTGGACACTTGTCCACTGCTCGTCAGCCCTGTGCTGTAGTTCAAGAAACAGATTCCATGTCAAGACAAGAGGAAGGGGAGGCTGGAGGAAGGAAAATATGGCTGATGTGTAAGGAGCTTGGCTCTGAGTCAGGTTACTGCCACCCACAGATGGCTCCAGTCACGACCCTGGAGTACAGGGCTCACACGCTCCAGGCACCAGGACTGGGCCTCAAGGAAGGTCAGAACCGATCTTTACATGGTCTTTGCACCTTCCCAACCTCCCTTTCTTTCTCTAAGAAGAGTGTGTGGAGGCTACATCATCGCAATATTTGGAAGCCAGGAGGCACGCTGTAGCTGTGCAAACGTGGCTGGATGGTATTTCAGAGAGGTGATGCCACTCAGCCCATTTCCCCAGCCAGATGATCCCTATTGGCTGAGACAGACAGCTAAGTTAGCTCCCTAAATCCTTTCCAGAAGGTCATGCCATCACCTCTCTGAGCAGAAGCATTTAATGACCTTTGGCACTGCAATGGCTTCCGCATTTCCAACTGAAATCCTTCCTGGGCCAATTGAAAAGCATTTGCTCTCTGTGCTTAGGAAAGGAGAACCCAATGGTCATTATCCTATGTCAAATATCTTTAATAAACTCACCAGAATTAATGAAGCATGGTGCAGTCTTTCCTTCTTTAGTTTAAGTAGTTCTAATTCTGTGGGACTATTTTTTTCTCTTAGATCTTGTCTTCTCATTTCTAAAATGTCTGAACATCTTTTCTCTGGAACAGACTCAGGCTCTTGCAATAATTCGATGAATGTGTGATGGTGTTGAGTACTCATTAGGCAGAAAAGAATCAGCAAAGAAATTTCTATTGATGCATGAGATTGGCTCCACAGTGAAGCCTCCCAGAAGCTCCATGCTGTGAAAGTTGGTATTGTCTATCCCTATCCAACTGGACAACCTTTAGTGAATTAACAGGCATTCAAAAACCCCAAACATAAAGCAGTGAGAGAGATGGAAATGCTAATTATCCTGATTTTATCATTACCATTGTATGCATGCATCAATCAAATCATCACACTGTACCCTGTATATGTGTTCAATTATGTGTCAAAAAGAAAATAAAATTTGTCAACAATAAGATAGAATGCTATAATAGGTGTCACCTCATTGCATATTCATTTTTGTCCTATTTGCAATACTTTAAAAAGATCAGTTCTAAATAGTCTGTAGGAATTAGATTGCTTTTGCTAGGCTCAAAATAAGAGTTTGTTTCATGAGGTTATTCCAGGCTATTACAATGGCAGCTCTGGAGAAAGCATCTAACGTTCTACTGGTTGGAGTTAGGAGCCCACTGCTTAGGACAAGGGAGGAAGAGCTGAACGTTTTTGCAAAAAAGATTCCAAAACTATCAGAAAGAAAAAAGAAAGAAGTAATGAAGAAGAAAAAGAAGAAGAAGAGGAGGAGGAGAAGGAGGAAGAAGAGGAGGAGGAGAAAGAGGAAGAGGAAAAAAGAAAGGGAAGGAGGAAAAAGAAGTCAAGATGGAAGGAAGAAAAAGAAAGAAAGAAGAAAGATAAAAAAAGAAAGAGAGAGGGAAAGAATGAAAACTAAGCAAAACTTCCTTTGCTATTGGGGCAGCATGGGTTCTAACCCATAAAACTGGATTCAGAGAAATGGGCATCCAGGAGTGGGCATGTGAGGCGAGAAATACTGCTTGGTGCAGATAGAGGGGAGGTAGTGGAATCTGGTTCTCTTGGGTACAGGGACTCTAGCATCCACACCTACAGCGTGCTTCCTGGTTCTTCCTGGGGCAGAGAGGAGCTTGCAACATGAGGCTTAAATAAGCAAGAACGGGAGAGTGAACGCATGTTGGTTCTGGCCACTGGCCCACATACAAGTTCTGTTTTGCTTTCATTTTTTTATGGTGCTGAGCCTTAATCCTAGCGCAGCACACACGCTGAGTGCTTGCCACTCAGCTACATCCCAGCCTTACAGAATTTGTTGTAAGAGTTGAAAGTTTTCTTTTCTGGGGACCCGTGTGTGGGTTCTACTTCACCCTGAAGGTGATGGTTCATAGCAGACTCCTGGAAGCTGTGTGGGTTACACAGTGTGTCAATGAAGCAGGTGCCTTTCACATCTTCCTCTATCAAGAAAAGCAGTTTCCTGTATTGCAGTTGTTCAATCCATAACCTACATGGCTGTACATGGTGGCGCCATTAATGTCAAACCCCATTGACTTACTACCTGGACAGATTTTTTTTTTTTTGTACTGGGAATTGAACTCAGGACCTCACACTTACTGGGCAGGCACTGTGTCACTGAGCTATAGCCCCAGCCTCTTACCTAAACATATTCTTTCTTTCTGAGTATGCCATATAAGATACAAATTTTGACCCAGTTCTGTTAAATTACTGTTGCTATTTGTATACATCGACTACCCCATAAACTTTGTTTTTAATTATGTATGCTTGTAAACTGTTCCAGTTTTGATATAGTTAAGAAAAATTCAGTCACATTTTCAGAAATGAAATGATTTCTCATAAAACATCTGGTTCTAGAAATCTGAATCTCTACAGTAAAAATAACATAATGGCAGGCAAAACCCACTACCTATCACCTTCCTTTACACTGTAGTTACAATTTTTACAGCTCTCCAAACTGTTAGATTTTCAGCAACATAAACAAACATTCTTGAATAAGGCTGTTTGTAAGCATGTATATAAGTTGGAGATGACTCCATACTCTTGCCACCACGCCTCCTTCTTTCCTTCTTTTACGGTAGCATAGGTTATTGAACCCAGAACCTTGCGCATGATAGGCAAGCCCTCTGTCATTGAACAATAACCCCAGCCCTTTTCATTCTGTTTTGAGACCAGGTCTCACTAAATTGCCCAGGCTGGCCTCAGATTTGAGGCTCTCCTGCTTCAGCCTCCTGAATAACTGGATTTACAGGTATGCGTCACTGTGCCAGCTCCTCTTTGTAATATATATCACATTTTTTTCAGCCCAGCTTCTTCACTAATATTTGTATGGAGGTAGAATTAAAAAAAATACTCTTTGCCGGGCTGGGAAGATAGCTCAGTAGAATAAGCACTTGCCTGGCAAGTGCAAGAGCCTGGGTTTAATTCCCAGTTGCACCAAAAAAGAAAAGAAAAAAGAAAAAAAAACACTCTGTCAGGTTCAGTACCTCTCCACCCCAGGGTAGTATATTAAGAGAGAAACGGCACCAGTGGCACCAGCGTGAGACGCAGGACACACACCCAGCAGGAGGCCTGTCTGCAGAGGCACCAGCTCAGTGCACCCTATAGCTACATGCAGCTGAGCTCCGGATCTTCTACTGTCCCAGGGGGTGTGCTTCTCAGACTGTGACTGGGGGAGGGTGGAGGCCACATGGGCACAAGGCTGACACATCCTGTTTGACAAGGAGACCCTTCATCCCAGCCTGCAGTCTGGAGATGTTGCTTGGACTCAGCCTGCCAATTTCCTTTCTCCCTCCCGTAAGGGCTTCAGGGGTACATCTGGGTCGTGAGCCGCAGGCCACACAGAGGTCATAGGGTTTGTGAATGCTGGTGTCCCCTCCAGCACTCATTCATTCCATTGTCTGTTCATTTTCCCATCTCATCGTCTACTGTCTCACCTTCCAACGCATGCTTGAGTCTTTCTTGAAATCAAAGAGCTTGAAATATGGCAGAAAGACAGGCAATAGTGGTGGTGCCGATTCAGGCCACAGATACAGATGTGTGGAGGGTGGCAGGCGCCAGCCAAGCTGTAAGCAGCTGCTGGACTGGTAGAAATGTGAGATCCCCTAGGAAAGAGAAGCTGCATCATGAGGAAATGGAGTCTCCAAAGACAGAGAGTAGAAATAATGAAGTGGGACCTGGAAGGGGCCACCCTCCCTCAGCTGGAGGGGCACAGTGGTGTCTCCCAGCTCTAATTTTTGCCATAGGGTCTTCACCTCTTTGTGGTCCCCTCCCTCGCGATCATCCCACTGTTCTGCACGGAGACCATCAAGAGCTCCCTATTATCTCCAGGATGAAGTACCCGTGCTCTAGCACTGCACTCGGGGGATCTCCAGTGTGACCCCACCTTCCCAGAATGCCTTTCTGGAATGATCTCAGGCCTTCTCTGCTTCATGTATGCCCAGTCCTAATGGCTGCACTACCTATATCTTTCTTTTTTGGGGGGCAGAACTGGGGATTGAACTCAGACTCTTGCACTTGCCAGGGAAGTGCTTATTCTATGGAGGCATCTCCCTGGCCCCATCACCGCTTATTTCTTCCACATTGCTTCTTCCCTTCCTCTGCTGTGTCAAGATACTGGCACCGGATGGCAGCTGAAGAGGGGCGCTCCCTGCTCTACGCTGTAATGCTAGTAGATGGGGCAAGGATGCAGCACCACGTGGTTTCCCAGGGATAACCGGAATGTTAAAGATGAAGATGGAGGACAAAGAAACTTGAGAACCAAGCCCCTGGTTTGCCCTGGAGCAGGGAGCCTTAGCTCCGCAGTCAGGGTGTGGAATGCTGGGTGCTGGGCGCTGCGGGCTGCCACCAGGCTGCGACCATTTCCCTGGCTGCTTGTTAGGCAAGTTTAGTTGCTGAATTTCAGAAATACCAACAAATCCAAGGAAATATGTACTGAGGGTTTCAGGGTAGCTGTGTTCCAGTGCTTTTCTAATGACATGACGTTTTGATACAATTTTATCATCTGCTTGGGAACTCAAGTGACTAAGGTTACAATAAGTGACCTTAGAAATGAATTTTGATCCTATGACAGTTATGTTTTATGTGTCAATAAAGCCTATTAAACCTCAGAGGTTTTTCTTTAAAAATGAAACATTGTAGGCTGGGGCTTACAGTGCAGAAGCTGGGAGGTATGGTCACAGTGACATGAATAACCAGGGTTACTGTGTGTTTCCGGCTACGGAAGGATCTCTAGCAGGATCTTGAAAAAGCCTTCCTACAAACTCATTCATAAATATTACTGGCTACTCTCATTCCAGAAATAAACTCACAGTGTGGGACACTGAAAAATTTCCAGACGAATACCACCCTGCTGGAGTTGGAGTGGAAAAGTGGTCTCTGTGTCAGTGACCTTGACGGCTTTGCTACTGAGCCAAGTCTTGTAGGGCTGTCTGCCCAGTTTCTTCCTCTTCCAGCTCCTATTGGACACCCAATCCCAGGGGCCCCAGATCAGAACCAGATCCCAGGGTCTGCCATAGATTAAATTCACATTGTATTTTAATGAGATGGAAAATGGCACCCATTTCTAAGAGGGCCATATATACATTAGTTATTGATTTCCAAACACCTTGTAAGTGTGCCGCCGTGGCAGCTCCATCTATGGGCCTAAATAACTAGCAAGAAGGGCAGTGGTGGGGAGGAACTGTCTCCCACTTTCCCTATCCCCTTATCCACCTGGAACTGACTCAGTCCCTGTACTGGGTGGGACAGGTGCGTCAGCAGGAAAGGGTGGCTGCCTGGGGCAGAGTGCTGAGCTGGCAGGAATCCTCTGTAGCTCAGACTCCACTGTCCTCTAGAAATGGGACTACCTCCAGGACACAGATGTCACCAACACTCCTCCCTGGGAAACAGGAAAACACAAATTTCAAGCTGGGTGTGGAAGCGGAGATTATTATAGGCCCCTTTTTTTTGTTTTAGCAGGAAATTTACAATTTCTTTGTATTCCAAAAGTACTAAGTGTTCACTGCAGAAAATCTAGTAAATGAGAAAAAGCAGCGAAATGTTCATCATCCAGAGACGAGAAGCATTCTTGCTATTTTCTTACAGCATAATATTAGAATTCTCTGGTTTAAAAAATGCATTTGCAATCACCATCTTCACCTAACAGTGTGTGGTACAAACCACTTTGTTTCTTGTTAATATTATATCATAAGCAATTTCTCATGTTGTTATAAGCTCTGTATAAACATCATTTTAAATAGCAACTGAGTGCATTTCAATTCTATTATTTCCTTTACCATTTCTCCACTGTCAAGCATTTAAACTACAGACATTTGCTGAGGGAAATAATAAGAAGCCAGGGCATGAATGGAACCTCCCAAAGATGCACTTAGAAATGAATGCAGAGTCCTACAGTCCTAGAGACGTCTTGGCTTCCCAGCCTCCAGAGGGGAGCAGGCCCAGGACCAGCAGTGGTTTCCACGTGTTCACTTACTATGTGCCTTGTGGTTTGAGTGCTAGTTCCTTTTTTTTTTTTTTTTTTTTCACAGAACTGGGGATTGAACTCAGGCCCTTCGCTTGCCAGGGAAGCACTTATTCCATTGAACCATCTCCCCGGCCCCTTGAATGCTAATTCTTATGCTCTGTGATGCCTCACAGGAGAGCTCATGAGCATTCATTAATTCAGTGTCCACTCACTCAATCATTCAATAGACAATTTCGGAGACATCTATGCACTAAGCAGTGTACTTGCATCAAGATACACCGTGTATTAGCGACATAGGAAAGGAACAGCCCTTGCCTTCAGGGAGTCCATGACTTCATTAAATGTACAATTAGTAGTAAGGTGAGGCTGGGAAAGCAAATGGTGAAAGAAGACGTAGGTGTGTGGTGCCAGGCTAGGGGGTGTCAGTCAGCTTTCCAGTTGCTGGGATAAAATATTTGACACAGAGACTTAAAGAAGGAGAGGTTCATTTGTGGCAGAGAGGTTGACTGGCCGCAGGGTAAAAGCATCATGGCAGAAGGACATGGTGGAGGCAGATCCTCAGCTCATGGCCTCTTGGGGAGTTGAGAGCAGGAGAAGAGTCAGAGAGGAGATCCAAGAGTCAGAGAGGAGGTCCCCAAGCTCACACTCCCATGACCCAGTTCGTCCAAATAGATGTCACCTGCCACTAGCCCATTAAGCCACAGATCCATCAGTGGACTCATCTGGTGGTGAGGTGCGTGTCCTCACTCCCCAGTTACCTCACTCAGAGTCTGTTAGGTCACTCCAGTTGACCATCAAGGTTAACTGGCCCAGGGGGCTAGAATAAGGGGCTTCTGCTAGTCTGTGGGGTTCGCTGAAGCCTCAGGTTAGAGCTGCCCAGGCAGAGAAGGGGCAGGTACAGACCCTGTCTTGCAGACTGTGGTTGGTGCTGCGTGACACAATGACAAAGTCAGAGGGGCTGAGTGCGCCCAGAGGCTGGTCACAGGGGGCATGGAGGCTCTGAGTCAGCAAGATGGCAGAGCCCACTGGAGGTTCCTCAGGGGCCTGGATGTTGCTCCAGCAGAAGGGAAGTGTAGGGGGAGGCAGGTGGTCAGGACTCCTGCCAGCCAGTCCTGCTCCTCCGTGAGGTGGATGGGAAGCATGGTAGATGGGCCTGTGCAAGGGGCTGATGCATTCGCTGTCACTCCAAGGTGTAATTAAAGAGATGTATGCTAATTTTAACTTGGTTAAGGGATATTAACTTAGACAAATGAACCTCTCCTTTCCCAATAATTAGATATCTAAACAAACACACTTTTCTCCTCAATTAAGTGAATGGAAAATTTAAACTGCGGAGCCCAATTTCAACGTGCCCTATTTGTTGCTAGTTTCCACATCACTGCTTTCCTTAACTTCACAAAAGCAAACTACCCTATAAAGAAGCATAATAAAATCATAACAGTAAAAATATCAGTTTGATTTTTGGAGGGCATAAAATGCTCATTTACAGTTGGAAAAAAAGACACTTGTGTTCAGCTGAAATGTCATCCTATTTCAAAGAGGATATAGTGTAAAAGGGTGTAAGGGGTGGCAAGATCCAGGTGGTGCATCCTCAGATGAGATTTAAGTTAAAACATGAATTCTTGTCCTTTAGGTACACAAAACATGGATCATAGCCAGCAAAGTTGATTGTGTAAAAATTAAACTATAAAATTAGTAAGAGGAAGAAGCATAGTTGGTGAGTGGTATTCTCTTCAGCCTCGGCCAGTGCTTCCCAGCTGTGCAGTGCATATGATGAAAAGTGTCTTTAGGTGGTGTGCAGACAGGTGCCTTTCATTTCAGTGTGTGCTGGTGGCTGGGGGCCTGATGTAGGCCACAGGCTATGACTGGGAGAGAAGTGGCCAGGTACTCACACATTCCTACAACCCTGGCCCTCTGCCCTGTGCTTGCAGTTTTGTGATATGTCAGCTAGCTTTTCATTGCTGGGACAAAACTTGCAATACACATTGTGAAGGAGGAAAGAGTTCTTTTAGCCCTGTTTCAGTCCGTGGTTGTCTGGTTCAAGGGCAGAAACCCTATGGCAGGAGGGCACACCAGAGAAACTGCCTCACGGCACTGTAGTCAGAAAGGAGAGAGAAGGAAGGGCAGGGCAGGCAGAGGGAGGGGTGGGGGCAGAACAGAGCCATCTAGGGGATGCCCCCTGCACTCTAACTTCTAACAGCACCTGGGGCTGCAAACTCTTCAGTGTATTAATACATTGATGACATTAGGACCAACCTAATCTGATCACCTTCTAAAAGTTCTACTTTAGAACACACGAACCTTTTCAAAGACACAGTTACTGTGCTTAGTACAGGCTGGCCCTTTGCTGCTAAAAATATAGTGTGACATAGATGGGGTCACAATGCATGGTGAAGTATATGGCCACTGATTGCACTTAAAAAAGCAAGACATTAAAGATAATTAAATATGTTTACTATCAGTGTGTGAGAAATTGCCATGGTGAGAACTGTGACAAGGGTGGCTTCTGTATGGGAATGGTCAGCCTAGAACAAGGTACAGAATTCTTACTTGAAAACTACGGTGACAAGTGGAATTCATCGTCCTTATTATTTGCTTACCAGCGTCAGGGTTAGATATTGGAAATAAGATGCCAGAGGCTCTACCATGATGAACATGGTGGGCCTGCTGGGAGGCGTGTTGCAGGAGTCACATGTGGGTTGCAACAGACCCAGAGGTTGGAGCACCAGACTGAGGGACGTGATGGAGAAGGTTGAGGTCGCTGGGGCCACCAGAGAGCATCACCCACCTGTAGGTAAGGTAGGAGCAGAGGTGGAGGCAACAAAGTGAGAGAGCTGAGTGCGCCAACCACCAGAGGGACTGCCTGGTCCTGCAAACGGCTGCAGTCCTCTCGAGCCCCGAGAGAGTCCACGTCATGGTGTGGTCACCAGCCCAGGATCCCAGTAGGTAAATTTGGAAAGCCAGTGACACTGGGGGAAGGAAAGGAGCCTAGGTGACACGCTGAGTCACATCTCACTCAGAGGCTGCAGGAAGTAACTTATGTGTGGCTACAGGAGAGTTATGACACACCCTGACCCGCCCATTCCAGAGCATAAGGAGATGCGCTCCACGTCCATCAGAATTGTGCCACTCAGGAGGCTGAGTAGCGGGGTGGACTTCAGCTTCCTGTGTCTGCGCTTTGCGAGGCACTCTGTCCAGATTATGCCTTCGCTGTACGACGTCATGCTGCTGTGAGGATGCCTGGCACCCAGCATCTGCTCAGTGAAGGGTTTCCTTCTCTGTGTCATCTTGTTGGCTCGGGAGGTCAGCAGAGTTCGTGTCACCCGTCTCCTTCACAGACTTCCTGAGAACTGGCCTGGGCTTTGTGTCCATCTGCTTAACTAGTTGTAAAAACTGGAATGATAGGTCCTGTGAAAGTAAGCGGCCCATGGCCCTTGCTTCACACCCTGCTGCATTGGCCATCCTGAGGACTTCATGGTCCTGGCTGCACACAAGTGCCGGGCTCCTGCCTGTGCTGAGGACTACCTGCCCTGGGCCTCCTCTCCCCTCTGCCCCATGTCCTCCCTGCCTCAGGCCTTACTGTGGGTCGTCTCTCTGGGATGCACTTAAGGGGGACATTCTCAAGGTCTGGGGGAGGGATGAAGGAGTTGATGTCCCAGGGAAAGCAAGGACTCGAGGCATCTATGTCTTTCAGGACCTGCTGGTTAAGGCGTCCTGAGCACACCCCATGAGCCTGCAATCCGGTCTCCTCCGCATCTTCCACCCCTACCATTCACTCTCGACTGAATGTTCTTTCTTCTGTTCTTCTGTAATACTGATTAGCAAATTCTTTGTGTTGCTGTTTCTTTCCAATCCAAGATCACAAACTGGTGAACCACAGGCAAGATGCGTGCAGCCTGCAGGTGGACATTGTTTGGCTCAGAACACTTGAACATTTCTGAGTTAGAAATCTGTAGTTAACATTTGGTATGCTGCATATGAAAATGTGGAGTTCCATTTTCTTTTAAAAGTTTGGGCAATCTGGCAACACAGGACCTCTTTACTGCATGAAATATTTTGCCCCTTTGAAGAAGCTACATTGTCTAGTTTCCAGAATTCTCTTTCCTCCATTTCTTTACAGCAGCCTGCTGGAGAATCCCTTCTGCAGGCTGATCCTGTGACATTTGGGCCTTCACACAATCTACAAGACTACTTAAGTGTGTTTTCCTAAGCTAAGGCAGTAGCTCAAGACAGTTGTCTGTCTGTCTATATATAACATTCAATAGATCTATCATCTATTATCACCATCATCTATCTACCAATCTTAATCATCTATATAGCTTATTTGTAATCTATTTTTTAAAAGTTTGGTTACATTGCATTTGTAATACTTCATACAGTGTGTACCTAATTCAGAGCAGATAACTCTTAATTCTCATCATCAGCTATTCTTAAGGTTTATACACAGGAGATCCAGACCCATGGCTGGCTTCCTTCAGGACTTCATGAAGGACTCTCACCTTCAAAAGTTGGAGTAGGGCTTGTACCGCGCAGAGCAGCCCGCCTCTCTTTACTCCTTTGCACTGTCTGACATGTTATAGTGCTGGATTAACTGTCTCCTTCCCTCCCTCCTTGTTTTCTCCTTCCCTTCCTCAGGGCCTTTGCACAGAGTTACATTTCCAACCCTTTTTATTTATGTCTTTCATTTTTGTTTGCTTATTTATTGAATGCATTTGGTATAAGGTCTCACTACACAGATTGGACTCCTAGTGATGCTCCTGTCTTCAGCCTCCCCAGAGCTGGGATCACAGGCATGCATCACCACACATGGTCTTGGTGGCTGGTTCAGCATGCCCAGAGGCAGGGCCAGCATCGCTTGTGGTGCTGGGGATTGAACCCCAGTCCCTGTGCTTGCCTAAGCAGGTGCTTAGTCTCACAGGCCCTTATTTTTCATTTTTGAAACAGCTTATCACTAAAATACTGAGTTGTCAAGATTTGGCCCAAGTTTAGCTACCATAGCCTTCCAGAATGCTGGGATTATAGACATGTGCCACCATTTTTGGACATTTTTAGGAAGCTTTCTGGTTACCATTCTGCAGGTTCCTACTGTCTACAAAGCCAGTTCAGCTCACTCTTTTCTGAAGAGTCTATATCCCCATTGGTATTTATCAGAAGGGGACTTGTTTTCTGACTGGAATCTCTTGGTTATTTTCTGATCATTATCTGCACTGATTTAATCTGCCATGTAGCCATAACCACTAGAGTCAATATCCATTATTAGACAGTTACTACAAGGCACACACTGAGTATCTTCTCATTTGTTGATTACAGACCCCTGAGCTCAGCATCAGGGCAGGGGCAAGCAGTATTAGTGTTACTGATGGAGATAAGACTGGACCTTGATCTTACACTTGGCCTCTGGATGAGGGTAAACTACCATCTGTAGGCCAAATTTGGCTTTCTTTTTTGTATTGCTTACAAGATAAGAAATGACCTTTACATTTTATAATGTAAAATGTAATGTTGTATGGTAAAAATTTGAAAAGAAGAATTGCATTTTATGAAACATGAAAACTATGGACTGGGGAGATAGCTTGGTGATCTAGGCACTTGCCTGGCAAGTGAAAGGTCCTGATTTCCAACCCCAATACTGCATGCTGTGCCAGAACCTTGAGCACACCATTCAGGCCACTGAAATCAGGCATGGTTGTGCATGCCTATAACCCAGTGCTGCAGAGGCTGAGACAAGAGGATTACTATGAGTTTGAGCTGTGAAGCAAGACCCTGTACCAAATAAACAGCCAAACAAAAGATTGTAATATGACAAAACTGTATGGAGTCAGTGCCACAGTTTTACTGAGAATAGATTTGCTTCTTTGTTTACTTCTTATCATTAAATGATTTCAGGCTACAACAATTGAGTTGAGAAACTGTGTAACTTATATTGTATAGCCTGCCAAGCCTAAAATATTAACCATCATATGACAAAGTAGGTTTGTTTACTCTTATTTTATTTTTTTGAGGTACCAGGGATCTAACTCAGGACCTTATGCCTGCCAGGCAGGCACTTATGCCACTGAGCTATCTGCCTGGTCCTTACTTTTCTTTTCTATTGTGCCTTCTCTTATTCTAAAGAACTGACGCCCCAACATTTAGGGTTCCAGGCTATAGAGCCAGAAGTCTTTCCAGAGAGACTTTATGCATGGCTATGCTGGGGACAGACTGAGCTGTACTGTCTCTGTGCACCAGGAGAGAGAACAGCTGGTGTGAAGACAGCTGTGAGTAGGGTGGGAAGGTCGAGGGCCTGGCATAGCACAAACAGATGCTGCGTATTTTCCCTCATGTTCCTTGACAGCAGCTCTAAGGTAACTTACAAACATTTATTATACACCTATTGCTCATAAGATCTTGACCTTGACCACACTACGGTAAGATCAAGGAGTCAAGATGATTGCCATTTTGTTCTTAGGACCAGGGTTGGGGTACTCTCAGACAGGCGGCTGTTGTGTTGTTACAACCAGTGCTGTATCCATTTGCATACTTTGTAACATGTGCAAAATTTACTTTTCTTGAGTGTATTTTGGGGGCAGATGGAGTGAGCAGTAGTAAGTCAGGGGTTAAAAGAAAACCATGCTCCTCTCCCCATGAAAGTGCACACTTGCACACACACATCCTTAGTAATCTAAACGAGGCATCAGTTGAGTCTGCGTCATGTGATGCGGTACTTCTCAAACTTTAATGTGCAGATTTAGTTATCTGGAGAGTCTTGTGTGTTGGGAATTCTGAATCCGTAGAGCTGTGATGGGCCTGAGATTGGGCATTTCATACAAGTCCCTGGGGGTGTGATGCCTTTGGGCTAAGGGTGAGAGTGGAGTAAGGAGAGGCTCCTGCTGCAGCTCTGTGTGATTACTGGGCCAGCAGCAGCAGCCTCTGGGGACATAGTAGAAATACAAATATTCAAGCCCTGTCACAAACTGGTGGATCAGACCTTGGGGTGTATCCCTGCAGTCTGAGCTCAACCACACCACAGGTGATTTAGAGCCAAAGTCAAGTTCAAGAACCGCTGCTCTCATTCATCCTTCTGTGTCCTCTTCCCTGACCTCAGCCTCCTCCCCATCTGTTCAGAAGCCACCTGGGCTTCCTGCCATTCTTTGAGAGAATCTTCAGCCATTCTTTGGTCCTAAAATCCCTGGGGTTTCTCACCTGGAGCAGGTGATGTGGGGTTGCCCTCTGGAGAGGCAGCTCAATTATAAACCAATGTCTGCAATGTAGATTACTAGCCTGGGTAATTTTCCATCTGAGGCTCATTTTGAAAACGACTGTTTGCTTTCTCTGTCCACAGCATCTTAGTATGCAGGCCCTGTCGCTCTCTTGGGAAAGAGTCACATGGGCCATGCTAATGTGCCAGTCTCAGCTGTGCTGGGGACACCAGCCTGGGAGGTACACCCATCAGGGCCTCCTGGACCAATTTCATAAGAACCTGTATGCCTAATCACGCCGTCTCAATTCCACAATAGTCTACTCAAACATCTTCTGGTGGTATAATAATAAGAAAGAAAAGCACAGTTTTTATTTTTAATAGAAGAATGGATTCTATGTGTTGCATAGTAAAAATTATGGCAGAAATAAAAGGTTTAGTTTCCCAGGAATCTTGACAAAGCCTTTATTGCTAATAAAAGTTAACCTAAAACCTATGAAAAGTTTACATTTATACTGCCAATTCCTATTATAAGAATATTAAATTTTATTTTCATGATAGGTTTTTTTTTTTTTTTTTTTTTT
>PVKA01022696.1:0-10656 GCA_004027165.1 Ctenomys sociabilis | reverse complement strand
TTCTGGAGTCTTTATTTTGACTTTTGGTTCTTCAATAAACGAAGGTTTAAAAATGCCAAGAGTAATACTGGAGTAGAATGTAGTTAGGTTTCAGGGACTATAATTGTGATCACAATTAGAAGACTCTAACGATACAAAAGACACATTATCTTTATAATTTATGTTCCTCCTGGACCAAACTCAACATCTTAAAAACACAACATTTCAGTACCATCTGGGAGATTTGCCCAACAAAATTATGTATAAACAAAGTTCTTTATTGACTTGCTAAGATCCAAGTGGAATCAATTATACATTATTGTTGTCTTTGTCGGCGCTGCAAAGTATAATACGGCTAAAGACCCACATTCCATAAATCATCTAAGTATAATTTCCCAAGGGGCTATGTTTTGTGTCAAAACAGAGCATTGTTGGTCTTTTCTGCTTAGGGTTTTTGGGTCCTATTTGTAGTGGGAGCTAGGCCATTTTCCTTGGGCTCTCTGGTGAGCTTTGCCAGGCGTGCTGAACTTGGCATACAGTGCTGCCCTGGAGGTGTCAGAGAAGGAGTGTGTGGTGGGGGTGTGGAGAAAGGGAGGGCCTAATTGACCGTAGCTGAATCTAGGGTCTTTCCACTCTGTAATTTTTACTTAGAGTGTGCTCTCAAGATCAAAATGTGTGGTTGTCAATATTTTCCACTCTAAGTGAAAGTTTGTTCTGAGGTGTGTGTCAATGAAGGAAAAATGACTCTATTTCAGAAATGTGATCCCCAACCCCCTCAAACCCTGAACCATGAGGGCCTAGACTATATCATATTATTTTCTGGATGGCTACTTGTGCAGAAAGACACCCTGAAGCAGACAGTGCATTTCATGTATGTGTGGCTGAGGCACTGAGACCAGAGGATGGCGCAGTGCCAAGCAGGAAGTCTGGCCTCCTGCTGACAGCTGTCAGAACAGGACGAGGAGGATGTGCATGTCCTGACCCACCTTGCACTGCCTCAGAGGCTCCCGCAGAGGTGAGGAGCTGGTGGGTCTAGGAAGGCACTTCCTCCATGGCCTTCGGCCTGCTTCTGTATTCGTGTAGATTTGCTCAGTAGCTGGCTTCTTGGGTGATCGTCAGCTCACCTGCTTTAGCGTGTTCGTTCCACCAATGCTCCTGAGCATCTTTTAGGAGTCCAAGCTGTGCTCTTCAGGGACATCATCATCTGCACCCAGTGGTGGGCATAGGATACCGTGGAACAAGGGCAGTCATTGTGTCAGGTTCAAAGGGAGGGTGCTCTGGGATGAGGAGATTTTCTACAGATGTGACTCATGGGCTCAGAGGATGAGAGAAGGCAAGATGGGCCAAGTGGAAGGAGAAGAGTGGACAAGGCTTCTGTCAGGCGGGGAAGAGAGAGTCTAGTGAGGAATTACCCAGGCTGAATGGGTCTGCAAGACAGAGATCCTGGGGAGGTTGGTGAAAGAGACAGGGTCAGCACAATGTAGTTCTTGTGAAGACTCTGCCTTTATTCTCAATGTACCTAGGGACCTGTGGGGCTTGTTTCTAGTGGGGCAGTGCTGAAGCCAGGTTTGCAATCTGGAGTGCTTCCTCTTGTTGCTAATCTGAGATGGGTGGTGAGGGAATTAGGATGCAGTCATCACCGTCACTGCCCAGGAGTGAGACCAATGGGCTGAGTGGGGCTAGAAGGATGTAGGGAGGTGGTTTAGATAGATCAGAAGATTCCAGACACACACACACACACACATGCTTGTGATATTAAACTGAAACTAGACACTCCATGCAAATGTGCTCTTCCCAGGAGTGTGTGTCCAATAGTGAAATTGCCACCTTCCCAGCATGTGTAATCTCTTCCTTTCTGGATGGTCCTCCTTGCCTGATTTCAGGGGGTGCACACCGGCCATAATTCTTTGGACTATGAGGCGAACTTCTACCTTCTCCAGTTGGTCTTCCAAGCCACAGCATTTGCCTGATTCCCTTCCCAAGGGCAGACACTAGGATTTTGCTTTGCAAGGTCCACTGTGTGTGAAAAAACACCGTTTATCCAGCATGGTGGCCCCACTGGGTTGCCTGTCCTTCCTGTAGGCCCAGAGACACCTCTGTCAACCTTGAAGCTGTGAGGGCATCCAGGCAAGTGAAGTCCTCCTTGCGGACGCCTTAGAGTCCACTTGTGACCCAGTGTAACACAACACCTTATCCCATGAGAGGTTCTGCCGCTCAGTTTGGTTTTGAAATAGGAAACTACTGTTCTTGTGCAAGGGCCAACCTTTTCCTGCCTGGGAGGAAAAGGACACTGAGTCCTCATGTTGTTGGCTCACTACATGGTGGGAACAATGGCAAAGAGGAAGAAACACCCACCCACAGACCTAGAGAAAGCTGCTGTATGCAACAAATGACCAGACAAAAGGCTGTCCCTGAAGGTAGTGTGGATAGCATAGCTTAGAGAGGTTTCAACATGTGCACACGCACACACACGCACGCACGCACGCACATACACCCATGAGTATGCCAGTAATTATTTTTAACACTGTGATCAAACCTAGGTCTTTGAATAAGGACCTGGACAAATGCTCTACCACTGAACTATACCTTCAGGCCCTTTTCCATTGTGTTTTTCAAAGATCATAAATACCTACAATTGTTTCTTGACTCATAGGAAGACAAGTGTGTGTTATTATTTTTAATATATGCGTTCATCAATAATGACTTTATTTAGACCCATAGTAGATGCTCAACAGAATCTTGTTAGGTATTTGAGCATTAAGTAAATGAGAATTATGCTTATTGATATCTCTTGTTGCTAATCTGAGATGGGTGGTGAGGGAATTAGGATGGAGTGGAGAAGGCAGAAGGTGGCTTAATCATTTTTTTTTGAGCAAACATGTAGGTAGAGATTTTTTTCTTGGTGGAAAATCTTTAGTTAGGGATATTGCTCTTGGTGATATATCTTTAGTTAGGGATTTTTCTCTTTATACAGTCTAGCAAAAATTTAATTTCTTTCTAGCTTGTCAAATAAGACAGTTACGGGAAATCATGGATCTTTGATACTCTGTCTCATGACTAGGTCAGTCTGACAGCTGGAGAATATTCTTTTTGCTTTTGTATTTCTCTCTCTCCAGCCACTTGGAGGATCCATCTGTAATGAAGCCATTCTCTGATAGCCTACTGAAAAATTCTGAAGCTTGAGAAAGTCCTTTGCAAGCAGCAGAAACCCAGCTGCTCAGGAACCTCTTTACTGACTGCAATCTCATAGCACCCCGTCAAACTTTGATCAGGCGCCCCTGTGAGAAGTGTTCTCAGGAAAAACGTCTTTGCTCCTCCAAGATGGCCCCAAATGCCTCATTTCGCAGGGAATTTCTGGTTCCTATGCATCCAGAGAAAAAAATTCCTCTGAGCATACAGTGTTAAAAGTTTCTCTCCTAAAAAATGATTGAACTTTTTTTTACTAAATATTGAAGACTATACAAACTAGGTTTCTTCAGAGATTGGGTAGTCAGGAAGTTCCAGGCTATGTTTGGTGAACAACTATCTGTAACAAGCAAAACCCATAATTATTACATTCTATTTTTTGCATGATTACAAGCACATATGGGTTCTGACTGAATTCTACAACATGGCTGTCAGGACCATCCCATTACTATTCCCAGTTACAGATGGGAAATATAGATTTCACTAAACTTATTGACTCAAGGCTCCACTTGGGTGACAATAATAATGTTGACCGAGGATCTGGAAATCATGCTCTTTTCTTTTCTCTATTTGGTTTCTTCATGCCTGTAGTTCCAGAGATACCAGGGCAGGATGATGTGCCTTTAATAACTAAGAACAGAATATAAAAAATTAAATTTGGTCTGTTCTGAGCAATAATGGGTTCTATGCTGGGAAATGTTGTTTACGATATACACTGAAAGCTTTAAACTTAATAAATATCTATGTAAATACAGCCGCTTGCTAAAGATTTAGAAGCTCTTTGCAAAGACTATTTCTAAAAGTTAATAACTCTGAATAATTCTTATTGCATTAAAAGTGTATATTATGAGAGTCAGACTGAAGACTAGAGAGGCTTCTCAGGGTTCCCTTCCATGTTCCAGGGAGATGTGAATTTAGCTCAATTTGACAGAGAGTAATAGATGTAGTCTTACTACATGCACTGTGCATCAGGCTGCTTAAGAAATAGCTGAGGTACTCCTCTGATTTGCATACAACTAACACAAGCCACAAGGGAAACACCGATGTTCTCTGCAGTCTGATGGTAGGGATGCTTTCTACCAGAAAGAAGGAGAATGGATTCATGCAAGTAATGGTACCAAGTCCTCCAGGGAACCCCTACATAAGGGTCTACTTTAGAGCTGGACACCTAAGGAGTTTGCTTATGTTCATAGAGTCAGCAAGGTTCAGGACCAAGTTGTAAACCCCACCAGGAAAGACCATACATCACTCAGGACCTCAGGCCCCTCCATGCATCCTCTGGTTCTGTGCGAACTACTACTAGGTGTTGACAGATGTAGAAAAGCAGGTGTGGGCATAGTTAGGAGAATGGGAGGGAGAAATGAAAAATGTCTATCTCTAGAGGGGACCTGCGGCTAGGAATGCTATGCAAGAGGAGAACTGGCATTCAACAGGGTACGTAGCTGGTGGCATTTTTACAGAGAGAACAAGAGTCAAAATGACAGTGGCAGGGAAGCTCTGGAAGCTGCCAAGAAGTGACATGTAATAATAGGACATGAGCTAAATGGGCAGCGGCGTGCTCTGGGGTGGGCAGTGGAGACACCTGTGCTGGAATCAGACCAGCAGGACTCTGAATCCAGGCCCTGACTTCGGTCAGCACTGTGGCTCATTGATAAGAACCACATTGGGGAGAACTTAACACAGCACTGTCCAGCTTATAGCACTGTGGCCCTACTTATCCTCTATAGATATATTTGAAGTTGTTTGTAGATGCCTGAAACATTGTCTAGTACCAAAACCTTTACATACTGTGTGTTTTTAAACACAAGTGCTGTGATAAAGTTCAACTTCTGAATTAGGTGAAGTAAGGGACTAATAGCAAGCAAGCAATAACAAAAGAACAATTACAAAAATATGCTTTAATAATAAAGTTTATGTGAATCTCTCTCTCTCTCTCCTCCCTGTCTGTTTGTCTGCCTACCTGCCTGTTGGTCTCTATCTCAATATCCTGTGGTCCTGCACTGTGCTTTTGGTTGAGTGTGGATAACTAAGACCACAGAGGGTGAACTCAAAGCTAAGGGTAGATGTAAGTGTTAGGTAAAAGAGCCAGGTAGGCTTGGACCAGTAAGTGTGAAGCTTTTAGCCAGCAAGTGCCTCAACTGCAACCTAAAACCTGCTTATTTACTGCAAAAGGTCAACACTGCAATTAAACATGAAGTTTTAGTTTAGAGAAAGATGACTGTTGTCCGATCTTCAGCTGCTGGGGTGAACTGGGCTCACGTGCCGACAGAGAGGGCTCTGCGTGCTACAGTGGGACAGGAGCCACAGGCTCCACACCACTGGGAAAGGTGTTTCTGTGTGTGTGGGGCATTTTAGAGTTCTAGAGGGTTGGAAGGATGTAATCTGTCCTACTGAGTTCCTAGGTTTCTGGAAGCTCTGAGTTCTGACCCTTGAAGAGCTAAGCATTTTTTTTCTTCTTACGACTCCTATTACATTTTTTTCCTACTAGGTTTCATTCACATTCACAATCATCCAGTGGAAAAATGCTAAGTGATGTTTAATTCTTTATGATTGTTGCTTATCTTGAAACTGGCAGGCTGAAATTGCAGAGCTGATTTTATTGCTCCCCTCAATGGGGACTTTTCTAAAGAGCACTCTTGCGGTAGAGGGTTGGTGGTTAAGGACCTCCATGGAAGCCCTGCTTCACTCTTAGGTGCTCCTTGAGGGCAGGGTCTCCGGGTCACATCCTTTGGAATGAATATGTAAACGGCTGACATCCAGGATAAGCAGCAACTGTCTCCTGCTCGTAACAGCTTATTTGAATTTGTAAAATTAAGGAAAGAAAGGGCTACAATTCATCATGCTGAGAAAATTTTGATGTTACTAGGAGATCTTTGTGTGTTTACTTTGGTGCAGTTATAAATCCCTGTTCAGACTAATGATTACAGTCACCATCATTTTTTAAGAGTTAGGCATTGCGTGGAAGGGTTTATGTTCTTTACAGAATGGAGCATACTTCAGAGTTAGAGTGCTACGGGCAGGTGTCCTTGGCTTCCGGTTCTTACTCTTTGCTTCACTGACCCTTCATTTAGCTGGAGAAACAAACCAAACTGCCAACTTCCTACCCATAAGCTAAATGCCCCATATAGTTTTTATTTGTCAGATACCTCTATGGAGGCTGTGACATTATTATTCTCATTTTATAGTAGAAATGGAGACTTTGAGACTTAGCTTGTACCAGATTACCCAGCTAACCCATTGTGTTTGTTTTGTGTGCACCTCAGACCAAGTGCTTGTAAAGGGAGTATTTGAATTAAAGAATGAATGTTATCTCTGAAAACTGTATTTTTGTGTTTCTTAAAAATAAAACTATGTGCCAGCCAGATAGCTCAGCAGACTAAAGCAACTGCTTAGGCAGAGCACAGGGACTTGGGGTTTGATTCCTGGGATCACAAGCTGTGCTGGCCCCACACCTGGGACATGCTGAGATGGCAAACAAGACCGGGTATGGTGGTGTGTACCTGTAATCCCAGTACTTGGGAGGCTGAAAACAGGAGGAGCAATATAAGTCCGATCTATATAGTGAGACCCTGTAGACCCTGCATTAAATACTTTTAAAAAGACCCTCAAAACAAAAACAAAAAAACCCTGTGTGTAAACATTTAAAAATCATTAGATATGTTGGTGTTTAGAAAACTCCAAAACATGTTCCTGCTGTTTGTACTCATTGCAAAAGTGAATATTTTTACTTGTGTGCTAAATTCATGGTAAAATTCCATGTTTTGGCTTTTTAATAGGAAAGATGGATATTTGGGAGAAAATAACAATTTGAAAAATCCCTGTGGAGGAGCATAACCATCTGGATTTATAAATGTCACAGATCAAATAATGTCCATCACATCTTTAGGATATACTGTGGAGACTGCCTCTGCCTTATCAAGGATTCAGCTACAGCTAAGGATTTTTGGTTGAGGGATCCCAGAGGAAAATGATGTCTCATGAGAAGTGGAGAAAGAGATCAAAGCATGGGGCAGAAAAGGACCAGCTAGAAGAAACCCAGCAGCTACCCTGCACCCGGCACACTCAGTAAGTCCCTGGAAAGGTGAATGAGAAAAGAGGACGGACCTCAGAGAAGGAGGGAGAGGGTAGCATTAGGGAGAAACAAACCCAGGGGAAGGAAGGTGCTCGATGTCTCCTTTCTGGGGCCAGTCTTGGTCTCATCCTTTGCTATCTGCAGATGGATCTTGGGCTCCTCATGGTCTGGCTTCCTAGTTGACTCTCTGGTCTTCTAAAGGCCATTCTCTACCACCCTTCCCTGGCTCCAGCCCTTTCCCATTTCCCACAGCAGAGAGTTGGCGACACAGCTGCTCATTCAAGACTCAGAGTTTTGATGTGAGCCAGGCATCTCTTTCTTGGAAGAACTCTCCTTTCTTACCACTGTGCCCAGATCCTTGGAGATTATAGAACTAAGATTTTTAACAGTCTATTGAAGTATAATTCATATGCTGCACAACTCACCTACTTAAACTATATGATTTAATGTCTTAAGATATATTCACAAGTTGTACAAACACTACCGCAATCAATTTTAGAGTATTTCCTTCACTCAACAATGAAACTCCACACCCATCACCTTTCTTTCTTGTTTTTTTTTTTTTTTTTTTTTTTTTTTTTTTTTTTTTTTTTTTTTTTTTTTTTTTTTTTTTTTTTTTTTTTTTTTTTTTTTTTTTTTTTTTTTGCAGAACCAGGGATTGAACTCAGGCCCTTGCACTTGCCAGGGAAGCGCTTATTCCACTGAGCCATCTCCCTGGTCCCACCCATCACCTTTCTGGCCCAATATCTAGGCAACCACTTCTTGTCTCTATAGGTTTGCTTATTCTGTGTGTTTCATATAACTAGAATCCTAGTATGTTTCCCTTTTCGTCTTTTACTTAGTATAATCGTTCCAAGGCTTATCCACCTTGTGCTGTGTTCTTCTTCCCTTTTTTTATTGCCAGATGCAATGGATATTTTGTTGTTATTGCGCGTTGGCTATTATAAGTATTGTTGCTTGGAATGCTCTTTTGCAAGCAATAGCACAGGCTTGCTTTCATTTCTGTTCGGTGGATGCCGGGGGCATTCCAGGATCACATGATGACTCTGTTTCAGTTGCCAGACTGTTTCCTACTTCACATTCTTACCAAGATTTCTAAAGAAGAAATTCCCATGGACGTTGTACACATTTAATAAGTGTTGCCTTACAGTACATCGTGTCGGCATGCTGCGCGGAAAGCTTGTGTCTGGTGAGGCAAGGAGATGTGGGATCTCGGCAGAGGTCTGCTTAGTCCTTGGTGTTTAGGTCAACTGTTAAGCTCCTGAATCTTTAGCTGTCATATTCTTTTACCTTGAATCGGTGGGTTTGTCTTGGAATTTTCTAGAAGGTCTAGAAAGCTTAATGGCTTACAACAAAAATCACTGAATTTATTTGCTTTTTTTTTGACTTGACTATGTAGCCCAGGCTGGTGGGCCTCCTGCCTCTGCTTCCTGAGTACTGGGATTATAGGCATGCACCACCAGTCAGGAAAATCACTGAATTTAAAACAATAAAGTAACACATATGTTGAGTATTAACTTAACAAACTTAAACACTACAAAAGAGCTTGTTCTAGTTTTTGTTCTTTTTGGTGGAACTGGGGATTGAACTCAGGCCCTTGTGTTGGCCAGGGAAGTGCTTATTCTACTGAGCCATCTCCCCAGTCCTACAAAAGAGCTTGTGAGAAGTAAATTATTTCATTCCTGATCCCAGCCCCATTTCCCTGCAGTAACCATTTTTGCTTATCACATGCAAATCTGTATTGGCTAGAACGTGTGTGTATAAATATGTACATTTGTTAATGTATATATACATACACACATTGCAGGGTATTTTTAAAATCACATATTTTACACATCCTAGAATGTTTTAATTTTATACACATATACATTGATTTTTATTCAAGAATAACTATATTATGAAACTGGTCTTCATTTTGTTTTTCTTTCATTCATGACAAATTTTTGAGATCTTTTCGTGTCACGTACTTACTCTCTTTGATGTGTGTCAACTCTCCTCGCAGTTCCTACTGACAGGAAGTCAAATGCTTTGATCACTGCCCTGCCTCCATGAATGCCCTCTGCAGTCGTCTTTGCAGTGGCTGGCGTTTCTGTGCGGGGGTCCCTCGCTATTCCGTGGCTCAACATTCCAGCACTCGCTGTTTCACAAGGTTTCAAAAAGTATTCATCTAAATTATTTATCATGCATTTTTCGCTGTGGGATTTTACAGTACCGTACAATATACATATGTTGTTAAAATTACATAGGTTTCTGAGTTTAGAAAACTGTTAAGATTTGAAATGTCTTTAAAAGTGTGGTAAAGGTTTGTAAGTGTGTAGAAAGGGGTTATAAAGCCTTAAATATAAATACTAAAATAAATTCAGCGTCGCTTTTTGTCTGTTATAAATATTGTTGTTGATTTGCACTTACTGCAGCAGTGTCTGGAACATAACCTCTGAGATAAGTGAGGGACCACTGTAGTTCAGCCTTAAGAGGTTTTTTTTTTTTTTTACTTTCAATTATTTATTGATTCCTAAAAATTTCATTTCAGTTAACATGGACTAACATGTGATAATTCCTGTTGGAATATTCTGTAGGTAAGTAAAACCAGCTATTACACATTTACATGAAACACAGTCAGATAATAAATGTATTCTAGAGCCACGAGCCATTACACTCAGTATCAACAGTATTTTTTTTTATGAGCAGAATATATTTACTGAGGGAAAGGAAGCTTCTGTATGAGAGGGACAGGAGGGGCGCCCAAGTGGGTAGTCCCCCTCATCAGTATTTTTTAAAAATGATCAAGAAACACTGAAGGGTAAGCTAATGAGAGTCAATTAACATTTAAGAAGTTCACTAATAACACACAACAAAAAAGTTTATTTTAGTGTTTAATTTTTGAGGCTATCACTGTTAGCCTTAGGAGTTGATGGGGTTTATTATACACAATCGTCACCCTCTCCAGGGGGCCTCTGCAGCCCTGCTCTGTGTACCCCTGCAGTGAAACCTGTGGACACTGCTGCTAGGGGTTTGATGTGGTCTGATAGCTCCCCAAGGTTTCCTTTTGATTAAACTCTTTGTGCACAGGTAGTGGAATGTTTGTGCAGTGGTCCCTTGACAGTTTTGTTTTGACTTTTTAAGTTCTTACAAACAATTGTTATAAAAGGAGAAAGCCTGTCCCACCTATCACTTGTCCTTTTCTTTCTCCTTTCTTTCTTTTCTTTCTTTCTTTCTTTCTTTCTTTCTTTCTTTCTTTCTTTCTTTCTTTCTTTCTTTCTTTCTTTCTGTCTGTCTGTCTGTCTGTCTGTCTGTCTGTCTGTCTGTCTGTCTGTCTGTCTGTCTGTCTGTCTGCCTGCCTGCCTGCCTGCCTGCCTGCCTGCCTGCCTGCCTTCCTTCCTTCCTTTCTTCCTTCCCTCATTCCTTCTTCCCCCCCTCCC
>PVKA01022695.1:0-36729 GCA_004027165.1 Ctenomys sociabilis | reverse complement strand
AGAATTTTGGTGCAGCTATAACCTTAGCTTGTTATGAGATTCGGGTGCCAGTCTATTAAGTTTGAGATTTTCCAGGTATGCCTATCCTGGGTCTAGCTGTTGTGTTCAGTTTCTTTTTTTGCTGCAGCTCCTTTGGTTCTGCTATGTTGGTTCCCGGGGTCAGCCCTCCTGTGTCAGGCAGGGCGTTCCCCAGGTGGGTGGGCCTGGGCTTTGGTGGGTTTTCTGGGCTCACAAAAGGATAGTGGATGATCTTATTTACTGAGTTGGCTGTACTGAGCTGGCCAGCTTGTGCTGGGTCCGGGTCTACAGGCCGTAAGTCAAGAAGGCTACGAAAGGTCCCTCTGGTGCAGTGGGCCTGGAGCCCTCACTTATAGGCCAGGCTGTGCTGGATTTCGATCCATAGCGTGGGACCGTGGATTGCTGAGAAATGTCCCTCTGGTGTGGCAGGCTAGGAGTTCTCACTCCAGGCCGACCTGCACTGGGTCTGAGGCTGTGGGGTGGGACCAGTAATCACCTGGAAGTGTTTCTCTGGCACAGTGTGCCTGGAGCTGTCACTGGGCCATGGGAGGTGACGGGCAGCTTAATCCTTGGGAAATGTATCTCAGGCACGACGGGCCTGAGGTTCTACACTCACTGACCTTTGATGCCCAGAGAATCGGGGAAATTCCCACTCAATCAGTGGGCTTTAGGTCAGGGGTTCCGGGGAGGTGTTGGTGAGTGGGACCTGAGGTTTCAGGCCAGTCACTGACTTGGAGGGGTTGGGGACAGGGATCCGCGTAGCACGTGTGGGAAGAAGCCAAAGGCTCTCCCTCAGACTCACCACACTCTCACTGATCTGGGAAGCCTGGTGAGTCCTGTAAATTCGCTCTCGCTGGGAGAGCTTGGCGCGGGATCCAGGAGGCCGTTGGAGTCAGCCACTGTCTCTGGCCAGTCTCAGGGGCTGGGCGGTGGTAGGCGGGATGGAGCAAGATGGCGGAGTCAGCCGCGCTGTCTCTGGCCGGTCTCAGGGGCTGGGCGGTGGTAGGCGGGATGGAGCAAGATGGTGGAGTTGGCCGTGCTGTCTCTGGCCGGTCTCAGGGGCTGGGCGGGGGCGGGTGGCATGGAGCAGGACGGCGGAGTCGGCGGCGCTGTCTCTGGCCGGTCTCAGGGGCTGGGCGGGGGCGTGCGGGATGGACTGTCTTTTTCTTTTTGCAGAACCGGGGATTGAACTCAGGACCCTGCGCTTGTCAAGCAAGCACTTATTCTACTGAGCTATCTCCCTGGCCCTAATCTTTTGTCTTAAAGACACAATAATGCTAAGCGTAGGTTTGATACCATTGGCTTAGGTTAGGACTGGACCACTATCATTTCTACTTGATTAGATGCTCAAAGAAACCTACATATGTAAATTCAAAGTCAAAATGAAAGGGCTGGGGAGATAGCTCAGTAGAATGAGTACTGGCCTGGTACGCGCAAGGGCCTGAATTCAGTCCCTGGTTCCACACACAAAAAATACCCCCAAAACAAAAAACAAAACCACCAAAGTCAAAAGGAAGGAAAACACATCAGTGTTTAATGGAGCAGAATTGCAGGTACATTGAAAAGAGCTTATGGACATGGATGGAGGGATGTTGAAAAATCAGGGTAGAAAACTGCAACTCAGCAAGTTCAGGTTCTTTTGTTAAATTGTTTATTCATTCAGCCCAAACAATGCAGTTGGCATTCTAGAAGTTGCTGACAACACAATGGTAGACAATGTAATCTACATAAACAGGTAATTCAGCATAATGTAAGATGTGCTCTAAGAAAGGCAAACTCAGAGAGTCTTGGGAGCAGATATTGTACTTTCAAGAACCAAGAAAAGGAGCTGCAGCATAAATCAATGAATGAACAGCATAGAGCTGAAAAATGTTCTAGAGCTAGCGCCGTTCATATTTCAGCCAGTGAAACCTATTATGGCAGACACATAAACTTGTTTAGTGATACCCTTCTGTTTTTTTCCTTTTTCTTTCTGTTGATATTGTTAATTCCCACTTCTCTTCTACTGTTATTGCAAAAAAAAAAAAAAAAAAAAAAAACCTCTCAGAAAATTTGTGTTAATTTTAAAGCAAAATGCTTGGAAAGGCATGAGGGTGGCATCATATATAAATACTATTTGACAGTGGATCTGGGAGGAAAAACTGTCTAGGAAGTGGCTGTGAACAAAGAGAAGATATAGGACAGTTACTGGGTCTGTAGAATAATCATGTAATAATAATACTAAATAATACCATTTATTGAGCTTTTGGTAATAGGTGTGATGCTACCTGATTTCAAACTCCTAAATTCTGGGATTGCAGGAGTGCACCACCATGCCTGGTCTCAGTTGCCATCCCATTGGGCCTGGGGTGGGGCCGGCATAGCATGCTAGAGATCAAACCCGGCCACTGTGCTCTACCTAAGCAGTTGCTACCTGAGCTGTCTGGCCAGCCCAAAGTAGGCATCTTTGTACGCCAGACTAAGACATGATACCAATGACTTTCACATGCATATCGCATGGCTGTGACTAATATAAAGACGGCAAAGAAATGACTGTGTACTTAAGAGGAAAGGGTTACTGATTTGGTGAGCAAGTCAGTGAAAATACTATGTTATGAGATTGTAATAAGGCAAGATTGTAATGATCAAAGCAGGTAGAATGTCTTGGTTCTGTCCAGCACACAGCAAGATTCAATAAATGTTACTACTAGTAGCACTGTTCAAGTGGGAAAGTGAATTTTGAATTTCAAGCAAGTAACTTAGAAGGGTGTTTCAAGTCTCAGTGTATCCATTGGATGTATGCTGGCACATCTGTGTGTCCTTGGCTGAGGAGGAATTCTGATTACCAGCCTCTGCAGGGTTAACCACCTAGGCCTCCATGGATGCTCGACAGCTGGGTGTCTTTCCAAGGGCCTTCAGCACTCTCTTTCACTGCTGTAAATACATCTGGCATCCCCTATTCTGGAAATACAAGCAACTAGTCAATTGAAAAAGGCGTCTGCTGATGGTAGCATGACAAGCAATATCCATAACTGCTTGTAATCTCCTTCAGACATCCGCTCACTCCCATCCAACCCCACTGAGCACAAAGGAGCTCCTATTATCTCTGCAGCCTTCTGTCGCCAGAAATGCAGATGAACCCTGACCTGATATTCTACTCAACGTGCCCTCTGAGCAAAGGGCCTTCCTCAAGTGTTGACCCTGCCAGAATAGCAGATGAGTGGGGCACAGGGAGCAGGCTTCCAAGAGGCAGGCAGCTGCAGTGCAGTCTTAGAGAGCACACCGTTTCGCATTTGGGAATTAGAAGACTCAAATCTGTACCCAACAGGCTCCATGGCCTTGGGAAAGTCACTCATTTCTCACCTCAATTTCTTCATCACTTGGCTGGGGAGATGGCTCAGTAGAATAAGCACTTGCCTGACAAGCACAAGGGCCTATATTCAATCCCCAGTTCCACCAAAAAAATTTTTTTTCTCCGCTGTTGTAATAAGCATAAGTAGAACCCTTTCTGCATCCATATTGTAGGAAGTACTGGGGCCCAAGTGTTGCACAAGGTTATTACCTGATAAGGGCAGAAATTCTTTCTCTTCAAGAACAGAATCCACAGGGGAGAAAGGGGAAGATCATGCACTGAGTCCCCAGCCTCATATTACAGTGGTGATAATGATAGTTCCTGACATTTATACCATGTTTTATCATTTGCAAAGCCTTCTTTTGGGCAATATAATATCACATTCAGTCCTCACAATAACCTTTCCAGCCAGACATTGTGATCATCATGAAGCTGAGGCTCGGTGCTGTTGAGTAATTTTTGCTTTTAATTTCTAGAACAAGATCTATCTGTTTCCAAAGTGATATTCTTCTCACCAATACCTTTGCTGTTTGGTTCCCAGGCATAACTAAGAGGAGAACTTTGCATTCTACAGATGAAACATGGGCAGAAGTGTGCTCTCTGATCCTCTTTTGGTTAGAAAATAGAGACACTTCTTTAATGTGAAGTGCCTTCGAAATGACTGTAAGACAAACAGTTGAAGAAGAAATTGTCAGAAAGTGAGGAAAGACTTTGTTGTTGACCAGTATGGTTGAACATTGTTCTGGTGCTGTGTATGCTGAAGGAAGAGAAATTATCACAGGTGGAGAGAGAGAGAGAGAGAAAGAGAGAGAGAGAGAGAGAGAGAGAGAGAGAGAGACAGACAGACAGACAGACAGACAGAGACACAGACAGACAGACAGACAGAGACAGAGAGAGACCAAGAGAGACAGAAAGAGAGAGGGATGGAGAGAGAAAGAGAGAGAGAGAGACAGACAGACAGACAGAGACACAGAGAGACAGACAGACAGAGACAGAGAGAGACCAAGAGAGACAGAAAGAGAGAGAGAGAGACAGAAAGAGGGAGGGAGAGAGAAAGAGAGAGAGAGAGAGAGAGAGAGAGAGAGAGAGAGAGAGAGAGAGAATGGACAAGGTTCTTTCATTTGCTAACATTTAGAAACATTAGATACAGACTCTCCTCTTCCCAGGGAGAGAAACTCAAATAAGCAAAGAGAAATGTAGAGAGGATCTCAGTAAAATGATCTCTCTGAGGCCCACAGGGTAGGATCAAAGCTTTCCAGCTGGCCTGAGAGGAGAGGTTGTACCAAATCCTAACACTCATGGAGCTGTTCAATCTCTGGCCTCAAACAGGCCAGAATATGAGCTCATGGGCTTTCTGTTGTAGCAACTCAGTCATGAGTTATACATTCTACCTGGGCATATAAAACACAGGTAGACCGTATATTGGGAGAGGAAGCTCACATCACTTCTTGGAGAGTGAAAATGTCTGGTTAATACAACATAAGGGTCAGAACTGGAGGGACTTGAGGTTATGAGAAATGTGGCCAGTGGAAACAGAGTCAGCCTTCACTCTGGAGATAGAAGGATCAGGCAGACATAGTACAAGGGCCTACCAGCAGCATGGAAGGAGGGGGCATGTGTCAATGGAGGTGGATTAGTTAATGCCCAGGCAGCTGGTATACTTTACTCGGTGTCTGTGAGGGTGTTTCTGGAAGAGTTTAATGTTTGAATTAATCAATTTGGGCAAAAATAGTCCTTATCAATGTGAGAAGATATTATCCAATAATGCTGAGGTATGGAGGATCAAAACAGGTGACAGAGGGTACATGTACCATGTTAGCTTCCCTGTTCTTTCCACTTTGCGTTTTCTGGAGGCATCCAGAAAAGCCACATACAGATTGTGGGACTTCTCAGCTTCTATTCCTACGTGAGCAAATTTCTCATAGTAAATCCCTTTCCTTATACTGTAGATCCTATTGGTTCTGTGTCTGTGGACAATCCAGCTAATTCATGAAGAATGAAGAAGAAAGTAGGTTTGATGGATAGGAAGATGAATTTGAATTTTCATGAAGGATGTGTGTGTGTGTGTGTGTGTGTGTGTGTGTGTGTACAAGTATCCCTGAATCCACAGAAGAGAGGGGGTATTGAGGGTATTGTCTGTGCTTTGAATGCCCCTCTGCAGCTCATGTAAAATTTAGTTACATTGACATGGCATTTGAAACAGTTGTATCATGGAAGCACTGTCCTTGTGAATAAATTAATGGTGTTCTAGAGGGAGTGGGTTAGTGGGGTATTACTAGAATTAGTTCTTGATACAGAAGACAAGTGTTGCCTACTTGTCTCTGCTCGCTTGTCCTTCTGCCACGTGGTGACTTCACCAGAAGGTCCTCACGAGGTGCAGCTAGCTACTCAGTCTCAGATTTCCCAGCTTCTGGAACCACAAGACAAATAAACGTATATTGTTTATTACCATCTAGCATGTAGTGCTCTTATAGCAGCAGAAATAGACTGAAGCTACATTCTAATTAAGTGTGGAGCAATCCACCTGTGGAGGACACGGGGTTGCATCCCCATGATTCCACCAAGGAGCAGTCACAGAGCAAAGGTCCACACGGTTTTCGCGCCTCTCCAATCCCTATTCGCCCGCCTCACACGGGTGTGGAGTGTCGCAGGCAGCGGCTCCTGCACAGCCATCTTGCTTCTGGGATTTGAAGCTCCAGCCATCCGCCCTGATGAATGTGACCCACCGCTGAAACCTCATCAGCTGCCAGGACAGAGGAGGTCAGGCCCAGCGGCTGCAGACAATGGCCTTATCGGCTGCTGCTAGGGAGGGAATAAGCAGGGGATTGGATGCTATCATTCTAATTTACACGGGATTTTGTTTCTTTCCAGGTACTTAGCATGTGGATCTAGGTGATATCAAAGGCAGAGCATTATACAATAAGTAGGCTTAACCTCCATCTCACCCCCTCTCATCCTTCTGTCTCTTCATTGAGGCCACGAGAAGCTGCAGCTGGGGTTGCCATAGTGACCAATTAGGATTACTGAGATGTTCTTGCAGAGAAAAAAAAAAGAGTATCGATTTAACTTTGACAGTGGGGCATCTGGGAACCAGGGGGAGCCTAGGGTGTTCAGCATTAATAGGGGGCAGAGTGTGCCACCCTGAAGGCTGCTCTGGCCTTGTGTTGTTTCAGGTTGGACTTCATCTGTGGTGGAGACCACTGATAAATCGCTGTTTGCTTGGAGCTTACACAGCAGCACTGAGGGTCGTGTGACCATATCTGGGGCCAGGTGGCAGTAACCCCTCCCTGGTAGTCAGAATGATCCTCCTGGGAAATAGAATCCTTTGGTTCAGTTTCAGGAGAGTTAAGTATGTACATAAGCTCACCAAAACCATGGAGCAATGAATTTCATGTAATTATATGCAAAATCAGCTCCCCAGTATTATTCTGACTCTAGGAAAGCCAAGGCCTGGTGGATCGATGGGGGGGACAGTAACCTTCCAGACTGGCTCATGCAGCTGTACAGCTATAGACAAGTCATGGAACATAGCTGAGCCTCTGTTTTCACCTCTGAAGCAAAGTAGTAATAAGCTGGATAGGAGGGCTGCAAAGATTAGTAAAACTTGCACCAGTAAGGTACTTGGCACATTCTGAGTATTGGGGCTGAGTTGGGAGGCAGAGATAAAAGTGAATTGACAGCAGTGAGAAAGTAAAGGGAGATGGGGTTTGAAGACACAAAGGGAAAATTCACATGCCTTCTGGGTGGGGGAGAAGAGAGAGATGGGAAACTAGACAGCACGTGGCCAGGGCAAGACGAGAGCGGCTGTCCTCATCTTCCTCGATCTCCTGCTGTTGGATCACAGGATGCTTGCAGCATAGAGGTTTGTGTTGGCTCACAGTGCTGGAAGCTGAGGAGTTCAAGAGTGCAGGGCTGGCACCTGAGTGTGGTCTGGCAGGGGCCTTACAGTACTTCAGCTCACCGTGGACCCTGGAAGGTCTTTGTGGGAGAAAGGAAAGGAGGCAGAACTCCTGCAATAACTGGCACATTTCCATAAGAACAGTATTCATCCATTCCTAGGGCTCTGTTCCACTGCAGACTAAATTTCAAAATGAGCTTTGAAGGGAACAAACAATATTTAAACCACAGGATAGGCCAAGGTGAGATGGTGCTGAAGCCATGGAGGGGCTCCAGTGAGCAGAGAGCAGAGGCAGAAGGACACTGAATAGTAGGGGTGTGGGGGGCAGAGAGATCCCCAACTCCATAAGAGGAGACTTTTCCTTTTCCATATCCCAAAACTCAGATTGAAGGATGTGTCCAAAGTGCTATGGAAGCCGAGAGGGAGGGAGGAGAGGGGGGCACACCAGGGAAAAGGCAGGGCTTGTCCTGGGCTGAGCACAAGCATCCTGAGTCTGAGGTTACTTCCCCTAAAAGAGACAGTATAGTGAGGCTCTCTCTGTCCTGCCTTGGCCTGGGGCTGCAAGGAACTCAAGTGAAATTAACCCATTTCTTACCCCTCAGAGCCCCTTCAGATAGACCACACCTAGAGGTGCCCCAGCCTCTGCTTCCCACCTGCAGCCCCACATGGACTCTAGCACTCTTAATTAGAGCAGAGCTGTGAAGGGGACCCAGGAAAACAGCTCCTTCTTCCCTCTGCCCACTCTCCTACCTCTGCAGGATTTAATAACTGCCCTCCTTAAAGATCAGGAGACATGATTAATTCTGACTCGAGGATTATTAAAATGCTTCCACCGAGCATCTGGCATTAAAAGTTTTAAATCAATTTATCTGTTGTTTGTGGAGGAGCATTCTAGTTAGCACAGCTGCAAGAGGCTGTTCAAGTTGCTATGGGTTGGGAGCAGCTGTGCTGGAGGGCAGGTCTGGCCTCCCCTGGGAGCTGGAGGGGACCCCCCCCAGGGCTCCTGCACCATCCTCCTACTCCCAGCACCTTGCTTCCCTCACCTGAGTTGCATGTGGTTCTCCTTCATCCCCAGATAAAATAAAGGATGCTGAATTCAATTTGAATTTTAGACAAACAAGTATATAATTTTTGTGTCACAGCTAATATTTGGTACATACTCATGCTCAACATATTTTCTGTTGTCTATCTGAAGTTCAGATTTAACCGGGTATCCTTATATTTTTGTTCATTAAATCTGGCTGCCCTGTTCTTGGTGCACTCTAAATGCAAGAGGTTGCACTGAAAAGTGTGACAGCGGAGCCAAAACAGGACTCCTGGCTCATAGCTCTGGACCTTTTGTCCTGTGTTGAAGGTCCTAGAGGTGATTTGAAAGGCCTCTTTCAGCCCCCTTAGTGTTACTTTCCCTTTTTAGATCAAGTGAGAAATAAACAACCTTGAACTTTGGGGCACTCAAGCATCTGTGGTTCATATAAAGGTTTATAAATTCTCCATTTGATTAGTAAATCATATTGAAAAATCAGTCTCAACCTCTGATCCCAAGAACATGTTCTGGCCTTGTTTGCTCCAAGGAGCTTGCTCTGCCTTGGACTCAGGGTGCTCACAGTACTTCGATTTATCATGGGTGTGGTTATCTGACTCTAGGCTCTTTGGGGACAGGAGTTATATTTGGGCCATATCTGCCTCCCTAGCACCTGATCCACAGTTGACACAGGGCAGACTCTGTGCAAATTTATGAAGTGGGTCTGTGGGTAAACGAACTTTCCCTAGTTCTTACTGAATCTCCCTTTGAGTCAAACTGTCATTTACAGATCACAAAGGATCTATGTACAGAACTGGCCTGGGTTAGAGAGGTCATCTTGTACCCTCTGGACTAGGGGCTGGGATTCAGGGGCTGAAGCCTGAATGCAGGGTCTGATGCTTTGCATCCTTGACTAACTTTCTACCCTTTTTCTGGGATTTGGTTTCCTCATCTGTACCCAGAGAATCATGCTTGCAGATCTATAGCCTATGGATTTGGAGATAAGCCAGCGGTGCCAACCTCTGCACTCCAGGGACCAAGCTGAGTTCCCCTGCCTGGGAGCCTGTGGATGGGATATCTGATCGCATGGTCTTCTGTACAGCCATCTGCCTTGGCTTCCTGTTGCCTCTCTGCAAACAGGGTCAGGTTTGACCCTCTTATTTCCTCAGCAGGAGGGGAGAGAGAGAGGAGATACCACCTTTCTCGACTGCATCTTATCTGAGCCTCCTTTGACCCCCAGCCACACCTCAGATATTTCTTTTCAGACACTGCAGTCAGACCAGATTTATCCCGCCTCATGTCTCTCATGTAAAATGCATCTCCCGACACTTTGCCAGGTTAAATGATTTAACAGCCAAGGCAGAGAGAATTAGGGGTCCAGGAGCAGGAGGCAATGCTTGCTTTTCAGATGAGATTGGAAAGGAGATGGAGATTGGTGGTGGTGATAATATCTTATTTTAATAATATAAAATAACTGTCCTAGTGAATCAGAGTGAGCGATGAATTCTATGGCCTGGGGTTAGAGACAGCCAGCCTTGAGGAGAGCCGGGGGCAGGGGTGCAGGGATGTCTCTCTGATGCTCCATCTCTCTTGTTACCTTTTGAAAATCTGGCCCAGTCCAAACCCTGGGGTTTGGTGCCACTTAAAATGTCAGGAACTGGGGTGACTATGGAAACTGTGACAGATATTGGACAGCATGTGCCCTTGTCTATGTTTGTGTGTACGGGTGTTTATGTATTGTGCGTTGAGGGAAAAATGGAATAATTGTACATTCAGGGAAGCTGATGACCACTACTTCTTTTTTTGTGACCCATAGATAGACGACACCCTGGTCTCTATGACCCAGATAAGAGGCCACCAGGGAGAGATCTAGACAGCATGACCTGTAAAAGATGCAGGGGCTGCTAACTAGGTCATGGAATCAGAGGTTAGTCATGCTCCAGCCACCCAGGAGACGTGACCCACTCTCCCATCCATGGCTTCACAGGCAAATGCATATTGAAGGCCTATCATGTGCTGAGTTTCCAGGAGGACCCAGGTGGCAGGGAATAAACTGTGGCACATGTAGGCCTCCTTCTCAGCAGGGCTTCCTTCTTAGCAGGCTGCTAATAGTGGAGGAGCTGCAGACCTGTCTTCCTCCCTGGGATTAATTCATTATTCCAGCCCTACTTGGATTCCATCAAGTTCAAACGTCAGAATTTAATATGCAGCTAATGAGTCAAATGCTCTCTCTAGCTCTTCTTGTCCAAGGTTTGCACTTTCCCTTCTCACTCAGTGCAGAAGATTGCAGGCAGCAGGGGTGGGATGGTGTAGAACACAGGCAAGGCTGTGTAGCTCCATGAGGGGCCTTCCTCCCTTGCTATAGTCAGTGAGAAGTTGGCTGTATTTACCAGGCCAATTTGTTGTATGAATGAAGTGTGAGTGATGAAGTCCACTCCTGTTGGGGTTCCTGAGTCGAGAATCATCAGAGCTCATGGAGAAGTGAGGAGAGCTGATAAAAGAGGGCACTTTGTTGCCTGTACTTGTCATCTCTGTTCTTCATTAGTCAACAACTGCTTGTGGGAACTCATGATGAGTTGAGCCCGGGCGAGTCATTGAGGATGTGAAGTTGAATGGATTGAGTGAGTATATAAAGAGACAGTTGGGTGCAGTTGTTAGGTTAGAAGGCTCTGGGGCCAGGCTTCCCAGCTTTTGATTTGCTTCTCACTGGTTATATAAATTCAGGCAAGTGTTAGGTTCTTTGCCTCTCTTTTCTTATCTGCAAAATGGAGCTAACAAAATAGCATCTTTGTGCACTAACTGTGAATGTTAAAAAAGCTGATACAAATGAGTGCTGGTAAATGGTAGGTAAATGTAGCCATTACATAAGAAGGTAGGTTCCAGAGCCTAAAGTAGAGTGTGCTGACCTTGAGTGGCTGCTTACTATCACCAGGGAATGTGATTTATATTCATCAACCTACTTGTTCTACACAACAGCCATACAAGGTAGGTCTCATTATCCTTATTATCACTGTCCACAGAATGAAACTGAGACCGAGGTCTGCTCTTGCCCAAGGGCACCTAGCTACTAAATGATGGTGCTGGAATTTGATCTTTGTTCTGTCAGACTTGGACTCTGAGCTCTTGCCACAATTCTGTCTAGGGAGACAGAACATACACAATTATAGAAATGGTGCTGTCTTCTAATGCAGGTTCAGATGCAGTACCACAGAGTCCTCTGAGAGTAAGGTGGCTGCTTCTGTCTAAGAGAGTTGAAGAGGGTTTGTTGGTGGAGGCTGTATTTGAGCTGGGGGCTCCACAGGCATTCTTTACATTCACGGAGCCATTTGGCAACAGACAGAGGCCTTGGTGAAGGGCAGGGCACATTTGGGAACCTCTTGGTCAAATGGCTGGAGGGCAGGTGTACAAGGGAGCAGCCTAGGGAGGATGTTGGAAGCAGCCTAGAAGTGCATTATGCAGCGCATGGTTTACACCAGGTTTTCTAGAAAGATGATGGCAGTTACTGGGACTCTAACATTGGGAGCAGCATAAATAAACTCTGTGGAGCCCATTATCCTATGGGATTGTAGAATGCAGACCAGAGAGAAGAAGCTTGAGGTCAGGAGGATGCCTAGGGAGCTGCTGCCACCATCAACTTGTTGGTTTACTCAGAACAACTCTGTTGCCCACGTAGGGAGACTGGAGTGTGGGCATGAAAAGAAGTGGGGGGGGACCTCTAAGCAGAAAGGACTGTGGTGTCTATTTCTGATCCTTGGAAGATGACAGTGTGATTCAGACACGCTGCTGTTAAGGCCTCCTGAAAGTCCATGAGAGTGATATGTGGATGAACAAAGAGTGCAGGAACTAAGCTTCCCTGAGAAGAGAGTATGTTTTAACTGACACCTCATGGTCCACACATCAAGCACACATGACTCTGGGGTGCGTGGGCAGGAAGATTGCTCCAGGTTCAATCAGGAAGATTTTAGATGAAGCAAGGACACTTGTGGGTAAATGCAGGGAGGCCCAAGGTGGGACATGGACTGAGAACAACACTCCAAGGAAAATGTCCAGAGCAACAAAATGAATAGAAAGGGGGATATTAGAGCAGGGTCTCTAGTCCCATGTGGTGACTCAGGATCCAAATTTGGAGGCAAGGCAGACTCAAGAGGGCACTGAGGTTCCCTCAGAGTCAGGGAGTCACCCCTAACTTGCTTGGAGAGACATCTGAAATGTATTAAGCTCTCAGAGAAGGAAAAGCTGGAGTGACACGAGGAGACCAGGAACCAGGACCTTGTACGCTGTGTCTAGAAAGTCAGTAGTTTAATAGCTACTCAGAAATGAGCACTCTGCAAACATGTTTCTTTTTATTATCCTTGGTATTTCTCTTTCACTCTTCTTAAAGAGGATTCTTTCCCTTCCATCCCACTGTAGGTGTGGAGGCTGCCATCACAGCACGTGCAATATGCCTCACTGGCCAAGTGCGGTGGCAACCACAGCCTTGGTCAAGAAGAGCCAAAGTCAATTTCTGGAGCATGTGGAGGGAGGAAAAGGAAAGCAGAAGCTCAACAGGGCTGGAAGCCATGTTGACCATGCAGCCAGTCCTTCTGATATTGTGGTGTGAAGCTCTGACAGAAATATTGGCTGAAGAAATAGAAACTGTGAAGACTTCTGTTATCATTGTATTTTTCAATAACAGCTGTGGCCATTTTACCAAGAACACTTATAATGATCTCACTGAGCCATGTTTGACCTTGAATTATAGTCATTCTTGTACATAGTTTGGTTCTGTACTGGACTGAAGACTCCCTCCTCATCATATTCCTTTCCTTCCACTTTTCTCTCCCTCTCCCCTTTCCCCTTCCCTTCTCCCCTCTCCTCTCTTCTCATCCCCCATTGTTTGTCTCTGCAGCACTGAGGATGGAATCATGTGTGGGACCCACTCATGCACCACTCTACCAGTGAGCTTTACCCTCACCCAGGCCATACTGCTCCTTTCTTTCTTTCTTTCTTTCTTTCTTTCTTTCTTTCTTTCTTTCTTTCTTTCTTTCTTTCTTTCTTTCTTTCTTTCTTTCTTTCTTTCTTTCCTTCTTTCTCTTTTGGCAGAACTGGGGATTGAATTCAGGCCCTTGCATTTTCAAGGCAAGTGCTTATTCTACTGAGCTGTTTCTCCAGCCCCAATAATGCTATTCTCAACTAGAATGAGCAGGTCTGAAGGAAAGGGGTCCAGTCCTCAGGAAAGTAGCACATAAGAGCTCTCTAGCAGAATTTGGAAGCATGTGACAAGCCAGGTTACCAAAGTGTGAATTTTGAAACAGAGGCCATGTGATTCTGCCTGATGCACTCAGGGTAAGGATAGGAAGGAGACCTGGAGTGTGAGAACAAGGACAGGGGGCTTCTAGCTTGAGCCAAACAAGAAAGAAGAGATTAATCTAGAACTAACCTAGGATGTTGCAATAGCCTCCAAGGTTGTCTCTCCTCCTTCCAAACACCACCCATCAACTATCATTCTGCATCACTCTCTGTTCAAATACTTTTGAGATCTCCCCTTCACCAGACAGTCTAAACTCTAGATCTCCAGTCTACATCATTCTTTGCTCCCCCTGCACGCGAAATATCTACTATTCAAGACTAGCTTATATATAACTCCCTCTTCCCCCCAATGCACATTACAACACCTTTCCATAGGCCCCATTCTGTTTTCCTCATACTCCTACCTACAGCCATGTTCTGAGCCCAATTTAAATCATACCTCTCCTAGGAAGAAGTTTTTTCGGCTTCCTTGGCCCATATTTCTTTTCAGTCTAACATCTGCTGAGTGTGTACCATATGCTAAACATGCTATGTGTGTTGTTTCACTGAGCCCTTCCAGTAGCTCCATGACTTCAGTTTTGCTCTTAATTCCAAAAGTAAGGTATCTTGCTCGAAGCCATACAGCTGGCAAAGAAGAAAGTCAGGAGGATCAAACCTTGGTGTATTAAAATTACACCTGTCATATACAAAATAGTCTATTGATCTTTTTGAAATTCAAAGCAAATTATAATCTTACCTCTCTTATGTGACACCAAGGACCCATTTATACCATAGAAAAAGAGTGGGGATTTTTAACTATACTCTCTGGGTAGTTTCTATTGGCATAAAGCAGAAAAGGCCCCTGATGCGTAAAGGACCCAAGATGACAGCAGATAAGCTATTCTCTGGCCAACTTCCTAAAGTCCACTAGGTTGGGTCAGTTCTGATAATCGGATCAAGATCCTCTCCTAGGAAGTCATACACGCAACACTCATGTACAGAGTTAAGGTGATGGAGAAACTTCAAGTTTGAACAATTCTAGGAAGAAGACTCATTGGTTTCAATAGATTCTTGATGGGGTTCTTAGTTTCACGCAGGTTAGGCAACAGTATACTTAGGAGAGATATTCAGGCGTAGAATCTGATATAAGCTAGTAGCAAAAAAAAGGATCCCTTTAATTCAGAAATATAGGAATTAACAGGAATGGAGTCCCTTGTTCAGCCAACTTGGAGTTTACCTGGCACTGAAGTTGTACTTCAGTTCAGGGAGGTCTCTCTCTCTCTCTCTCTCTCTCTCTCTCTCTCTCTCTCTCTCTCTCTCTCTCTCCCTCTTGCTTTCCTTTTCTCTTTCTTTTTTTATCCCAGGGATTGAACTTGGCACCTTGCACTTGCCAGGCAGGCACTTAGGCTGCTGAGCTATCTCCCCAGCCCCCAAGGAAGCATCTTTCAAAGGGGTAGCCTTCTTTCTACACCTGAAGTCAGCATTGTCCAGAGACAAGATGGACATCTAGGGAGCAGAGAGTTCCCAGGCATAAATGCTTAAATGTGGAATGAACTTCTCTCAGGTTATGTGGAAGCATCCTAGCATTAGATGGGGCTTAAGGAATAAAAGGTCCTGGGGCTTCTTTATACCTTTGAGTTGTTTCTGTGATGATTGTGTTGAACACTGTCAAACAGGCAGGATCACTTACCGAAATCCCTGTACTGTGTGTACCTTGGGCTCCCATATCCTTCACCCTACTGTGAATTCCATTTTGCACCCACAGCTTGCTACACAGATAAACTTTCTACCACTCACACCAAACAAGATCAGCATAGCAGAGAGTAGACAGTGTAGCTTGGGTCTCAACACAACTGAGGAGAACAAAATTGTTCCCATGGAGCTGCTGAAGTGTAGCACAGACTACTACGTAAATTAGACCCAAGTATCAAATGTTTTAACAGAAAAAGCCTTCAAAGTCCAATACAGTTAGGTGATTCTTAATAAAACAAAGTTTAATACTTTTTTCTTGTGTTTTGTTTATTTGCCTTTTTTTTTTTTTTTTTTAACCTCTTGAAGCTTTGGGATTTTCCAAGAACAGAGTATACCATGCAATATTTTCCCAGGTTTTCTGAGCATGAACTTCCCCTGCCCCAGAGAGGCTCTCGGCTGACATTCCAAAGGATATACTAATATTGCTCAAGACAACTTTGTCAGATGGTCTCTGCCTCTTGTACCCCTAGTCTGTCTCTTTTCATTTTCTCAATCCTTCTCTCTGTAGCTAGGATTCAGTAGGGAGACATCTGGAGCCGCCAGAAGACCCTTCCTCAGCCCAGTAGGATTTCTGCAAGTGGTATAGGTTTAGGCGTGTAATGAATTTAGATTTAATTTGCAAGTGAAAAAGCTTGCTTTCTTTTGTAGCTTACACCAAAGCTCAAATGTCTAAGCTTCCAGGGTTTAAGTCTAATTAACTGTATTTCACAGCTTATTTAAAGAAAAGAATGGAGGCATTAAAATTGTAAAATCTAATTTTTGAGTAAATCTTTCAGTGCAAAATTAATGTCGCAGTATTAGAACAGCCCTGGCAATATATCTCTTGTCTTCAAATTTCAAAATGAGCTTTTGCAAACATGAAATTATTCATTAGACTGTCTGGTAAAGAGATAAATAAGTGTCTTTTCAAATCCTCAATCTCCTCTATTTAGCCAAACACAGACTTATTTGGTGTGAGGGGCAAGTGGGTTGATCCTATTTGTGAGTTTGATGGGTAAGGAGAGAAATAACAAAGCAGGACCTTCACTTGTCCACAGAGGGACCTGGGGTACAGACAGAGCCCCATCTCCACCCCCAGTTTACTGGGGAATTGACTGGTCCTGGGGCCGATGCTATCCTGGAGCCAGGAGCAGAGCTCTGCTGGAAGGCTGCATGTCCTCTAACCCCTCTGCCCTTAACCCCTGAGTCAGGGTGGCTGTCTAGGCTTCCCTAACGATTTGCAGAAATTGATGCCTGGCCTCCAAGCCTCCCCTGGCCATCCCCCCAGCCTGGAATGCTCTGCCAACCCTCACATCACCTCCTCCTTCATGTTGACTTAACAGCTACTCAGCCACATTTTAAAAGATTCCTCTCTGGGGGCCTTTCTTTAGCTACCCCAGCACGCTATCAAGGGCCTTTATGATGTTTATGAAGTTTGTCCCATGACACATTCCACAGTGTTACATTCAAAAGAAAGAGAAGATGGACATTCAGAAAGCAATGAAGAATCATCTAAATCTTGTATGACGTCACTTGAAAAATGCCACAGGGATATTTGTTCCTAACAAACAACAAAACTGAAAAAAAAAAAAAATCTTTTCTTCATCTTTCTCTCAATAGCTCACAGAACACCACAGCATCCCATTTTCTTTCCCTACCCTGAAATGCTCTCCAAGCCATTCTGCACACAGCTTTTGCTTGCTTTGATTTCTTTCTCTCCTTCCTTCACCCTCCTAGAACTTACTTGCAAGCAACTCTCTTTACTTTCATTCTTGTTTTTGAATTAGAAAAGATTAAAACATTCACACAAAAGCAGAGCACAATGGCACATTCAAGCACCCACCACAGAGTAGACAGGCCAGCATTCTGTCACATTTGCTTCAGCCCCTTCCAGCCAGCCAGTCCAGTGGAGGAGGTCGCAGATGCAGTGGCTGGGCAAAGATCAGAAACGAGAGAAGTGATCTCCGTGGGTAATCCGGGAAGAGGAGAGACTGTAGCAAACTACAATGGACGTGCCCTGCCTGGCACTTCTTAAAGAAATGCCTGTTGAGAGCGCTGATCTCCAGAGCCCCTTTCATCTTGGTATTCAGTTCTTGAAATGGGACTGGGCATAGGAAGTGTGAAATGTGAGATAGCGTGGGGTCGGTCTTGCCAGGTTTCCTAGGTTTGCCCAGAGAAGCTACGAAGTCCAGCTTTGTGCCACACACTTCTAATGACAGCGCTCTGGGAGGCTGAGGCAGGAGAAGTGCAAATTCCAGCCCAGGCTGGGCAACTTAGCAACTTGGTGAGCACTTGTCTCAAAATGGAAAAATTAAAGTACTGGAATGTAGCTCCGTATAAAGGTCCTGGGTTCAGTTCAGTCCCCATTACCCCCCCCCCCCACCCACCCACACACACACATACACACAGAGGAATCAATCTTAAGAGCAATCTGTTTTAACTGTTGGGTACTACCTTTATTTATTTTTTTCATTATTTATTATTTTTAAATAATTTTATTGAGAAACAAATAGCAATGAGATAGTTTCAAAACCGATTAGTAGGACAGTTTCAATAATAAATACATTGCATATTGTTGTCTTAGTGGTTATTCATAGTACAAGATGCAGACATGATACCTGTCCACAGACACTATTAGAACAAATCTTTCTATTCATTGAATTAAGACAACATAGCTGTATATCTATCCTAACTATTTTGAATATACAGATACCAATCATGGCCATAAGGGATCTCAATTGAATGTTTAAAAAAAATGGGGGGGGGGAGAATAAATGAAAAAAAAGAAAGACAAGAAAAAAATGTCACAGGACTGTCCTTCTATAATGCTTCTATAATGGTTAGATTTCTAAATTTCTGTGTAAAAATATGTAATTGTTTATTCCTATATTTTTAAATAGCTTTATTTTTTTTTTTTAAATCTCACTGTGAGCCAGGTGGCTGTGCTAATAATCAGGACTTTTAACTCAAGCTTACCCGGGATTCTGAATTTCCTTTCCAGCCTTTACCTCATCTCATCCCCACAGGAAGGCGGGGCATTACAGCCCTGAGGCAGAGCGCAGGAAAGCCCTTGGGCTTCTTCCTCCCTAGAGCACGCACACAAGCACGCACATACGTAAGCACGCACGCACACAGCTAGGCGCACATGTCTTACCTTGCAGCTTCCTTGGTCAGCTCAGCCCGTGCTTTGAAGATCCTGAATGTGGAGTGACCCGGAAAGACGTGTGTGGGATGTGTGCCTTCAAGTCTGTAGGTTCTAGTTTGCTTAGATGCCCACTTTTGCTCCTCCTTTGAAGAGGGCACGTCCTCTCTCAGACCCTAACGAGGTTGCTCCCTTCCAACCCACTTCCCAGGGTTCCACTTCGTGGGGCTTCACAGGAGAGGCAACAGGTAGGCGAGCCAGAGTCCAGAGCCCAGAGCCCAGAGCCCAAGCGCGGCCCTTCTGTCTCCGCAGCGCCACCTACAGGCGGGTAGTAAAAGTTCCAGCTCTCTGGATGTGGGCAGAGGCAAGTGTTTTTCACCCAGAAATCTTGGTCCAACAGGAGCTTTGTAGTCAGTAATAATTGCGTCTGGTGTCTGGTGCCCTCTATAGAAAGATGCACACGGGCTTGCTGTCCCTGCGAGGAGAGTGGCAGGGCAGTTGGATGCAGGAGCGAGCAAGTGCTGCCCTTGTTATCTGTGATATTGGTGTGGGCTTCACCTTTTGTGTGTTCCCTTTTCTTTTTGCTAACGGGAATATCTGGCTGCCTACCTGGCGGGTATATTGTGAGGACGAAATGGGTGCCAGGGCCCTTGTGAATGGAACAGGAGGGTGGATTGAGTGGTAGGGTCAAGCTTCGGTTTTCTCTCATGTGTGAAATGGCTATATGCTGTGGGGAGCACATGAGAAAGCCTGACGCACAGTAAAGACAGCAGAGATGTCAACCTCTGCTGCTGGGGAGATTAACTGAGGCACTTCCCAGTGCTGCTAGGTACGTGGTCGAGCTCCAGGTTTCCATAATGAAGGGAGACATGTCGAGGGGACACTTTAAGGTTTCTAGGGATGAGAAAGTATGGGCTGGGAGTGTGCTGACCACTTGCAGGATAGGATATGGATGGTCCGGACTTGGGCCAGCTGTGGAGGAGAGGGGTCAGGAAGAAGCCTGGAGACCCATGGTGGAATCATTGCCCATAGTGGTTGGTGCCAGCGCAGGGCCCACAGGCACCTTGGAGAGGACCTTCTCTGAAGACAAGGTGCCAAAGAGAGCCGAGAAACGCATGGGACACTGGACTCTAGACTCCTGGTCCTGGACTCTGCCTTCAGTCCCACAGGGGTATAGGCAGGGGCTCCACTGTCTGCATCTCCGAGGCACCTGATTCCCTGCTTGTGCTTTTACTGGCAGTCTCCCTTGCTCCTCTGCCTGCCATCAGTGGTGGCTCCAAGTCTGTTCCTCTCTGTCCTCCATGTCTGCTTCTTGGCTGTACCACAAGCGCTCTCCTGAATGCCACGTGCAGTGTCTCTTTTGGCTTAGGGAAGATAGATGTCTCCTGGTCAACTGTGGCCTGATGTAGAATTCAAGAAACATTCAGGGGCTTTTGAAACCATCAAACTTGTAGGCCCAGGCTTTTGAGAAGCAGGATAAACAAATCTGGACCCAGGAGGAAACTCATTCTCTTTTCTTTCCTTTGCCTTTCAAACTCATCAAAGTCAAGTTCTCAGAGCTCTACTGTCTCACAAGTGCCTTTAGATAGGTCTCATTGTTTTATTTATTGTGCTTATCACAAGTACAGGCAGTCTGGAGATTTCTGAGCCAGTGGAGACCTCTTTCAGCGAGTGTTGACTTCTCTGGGGATCTGAATGGTCCTTAGTGTGTTTCTCTCTCTTCTTTGACGGGGCAGGTCTGATTGAGACAGTTTGCAAGTGAAGGCTTCCCAGGTGAGTCTTTCTGGGTCTAGCAGGCCCGAGATACCTCTCCATCCATACTCCACTGGCCCCAAGCAACCAGATCTGTGCCCAGATCTATATTAATACTCCGAAACCTAGCTGTACTCTGTGCCCTCCTGGTGGACCTCTGTCTTGCAAATGCAAGATTCAGGAGCAGCACTGGTGAAGGTCTCCATGACCTGTGTGAGGAAATAAAGTTTATTAAATATGAACCAGGAGCCAGCTCTCTGTGTGAGGTGGGGGAGTGGGGAGACGCGGATGTAAAGGAGGTCTACCGTGTGGCTCCCTTGGGGGAGATGGGGGCATCAATCAATCATTCTGCTACCAGATGGGCTGGGACAGTGTGATATGATAGGGAACAAGTGCTGGTAGATGGAGAGAAGGGTGCTGCTGTAAATGGGAGGAAGAGGAAGGCTTCCTGAAGGTGACAAGGTGATTGAAAGGTGGTCAGAAAGTCCAGGCCAGGGCAGGCGTTAGGTGGAGCGGACTGAGGAGCAAAGATCCAGAGGCAGGGCATGTGAGAGGCCACATAGTGAATGTCCCAGAGCTGTGATTGCAGATGTGGTCGAGGAGGGATGGCGGAAGATCGGGTTGGGCCAGATTGCAGAACGGTCAGCTTTTCCTGATAGGCATCTGGGATTCTCTGCCAGTGTTGGAGGAGTAGTAACCATGTGGTGGCTTTGACTGTGTTAGGTACAGACTGGCATTACGCTAGTGCCACAGTCCCAGTCATTCCTGGAGCCTTTGCTGCCAGGGCTTTGGTTGAAAATTAAATACATGATCTGGGATTGGAGCAATAGCTCTCTAGCCTGGGCTTTGCTGGACATCTGGTTCCTCTTGGACAACTGGTTGAAAGGCACACTGTGGAGAGATTGATTCTCAGCACACACATCTGATACCTCTTGGTGGGCTCAGAGTGGGGCCACCCTTGCCCTTCTAGACATAGCAATGCGGCAGCATGTGGAACTCAGGCCAGCTGTGTGATCTTCGCTAGCTCCTGGCTCTCTGTAGCTGCTTATCATCTTTGTAATGCAGTCGATACTACCTTTCTTGTCCACATGAGATAATGCATATGAAAGTGCTTTGAAAGCTATAAAGCACTATACAGATGCTAAGTATTACCCCTTTTCCCTTTTCCTTTCACTATCATCTCATCTATTCTCAGCTTGCCCTGTAATTGAACCAGGACCGAAGACTTGCCTTCTGCCACGTCACAGTGGCTCTCTGCTGCAGAAGGCAGGTGGTATCATATCAGTGTTTTAGGAATTTCAGGAAGCAGAAGCAGGAATGGTAGAGAGGCCTTGATTAAGTGCTGCTGAGCAGAGTAAGTGGGCCTGAGTCCAAGAAAACTTGTTGGAAGGGGATGAGGGAATTTTTAAATTGTTGTTATTGATGCTGTTGGCCTTCATATTTATCATAATTTTTATCATCACCATGGTCTTCATCTTCATAATTTTCTGGGTCCTAAACTCCTTTGTGTCCATCTTCTCCATTTACTTTTACATTTTAGTTTTTTCTTTTAATGTATTTGGTACACGGTCTCACTATGCAGATTGGACTTATTCCATTGAACCATCTCCCCGGGCCTACATTTTAATTTTTAAAAATATTTTATTTGGACCAGGGAGATGGCTCAGTGGAATAAGTACTTCCCTGGCAAGCACAAGGGCCTGAGTTCAATCCCCAGTTCCACACACACACACACACACACACACACACACACTATATATATATAATTTCTTTGGTGCGGGATCTCACTACATAGCTTGGACTAGTGATCCTCCTATCTCAGCCTCCCCAGCACTGGGATTACAGGCATCCATTGCTACGCCCAGTTTTGGTGGTTGGCATGGTGTTCCCAGGGTTCTGGGGCCAGTATGGCATGCGGTGCCGGGGACCAAACCTGGTCCTTGTGCTTGCCAGGCAGGATCTTAGACTGCCAAGCTATCTTCCAGGTCCCATGCCACTTACATTTCATTCCTTCCTTATGGCGGGAGAATGAGGCTGTCTGCGCACTTGGAAGGAAGGTACAGAAAGAAGGTGGGAGAGAACAGAGGTAGCTGTGGGGTTGGGGAAGACAGTGAGGCTCTCGCTCTGCTCCAGAGATGTGCAGGAGCAATTCCCACATTTTCCTCCTTCCCAGCTTTCAGAATCTCCTGAGCTGCAGCTTTGTCCTGGTGAAATAACAGCTTGTAGGGAGACGTGATTTTTACTAATTACTAGATTGCTTGTGCCTGTTGTTCCTAGATTGGCCAGGTGGGGCCTGTCTCTGAAGGGGCTCCTGTTACCTCTGTGAGAAGGAGAAGCCAGCCAAGGAATATGAAGACGCAATAAAGAGGAACTGTTGTGCTCCTCCCCCACTCCATTTATAGCTGGGGGGGGGCCTGGTTCTGGAACTGTGACTCATGTTCACACATAGGGCAGCGTGTGCTGAAAATATGTGAACCACTCACACCCATGTGCAAGTACCTGTGTGTGCTGTGGCTGTTTGTGCAGTGATGCAGGCGCTCCATGACCAGGGTGCACAACCAGTAACCTCCAGTGCGCAGACACCTTTGGCCTGGCTGGAATGGTTGCATACACACGGAAACTCCCGTGTGCAGAAGTGTGCAAATGCTTAGGGCTTTGAGAGCGATGATTAACTGCTTCCCTCTTCCCATCAATTTCTGAGCCAAGTGAAAAATAGATACAAATATTTCTGTGTTTCATTTCATTTTAAGATGCACATATTTTCACACTGGAGCATGTTTCATAATAGATAGCTTGTAGATTGTAAAGCACATGCCAATTAGGTTTTTTGGCACACCAGCTTTCTAGCCAGCAAAGTTGATTTAAACAAATGAAGCTCCCATGAGCTTTCTACCTTTCCCTTCTGCTTTCAGCTTGCTGAGAGGAGAGTCAAAAGCCAGGTACCCAGATACCTAAAGGCCTCTCTGCTCTTGGGCACAACTTGTCTTGTCCAGCTTACCTGCCAAGAAAGGCCTAACATATGCACCCTACCCAGGCCCTGGCTTTGCAGGCACTGTGACCCTGGCTTATTTCAGTCTTTCCAGTTAGACAAGGAGAGAGATGGGAAGGGAGGCCAATGCAGAGGAAAGCAGAGGGTTTTCCCCAGTTGTGTGAATCAGGCAGAGACAGGGGAGAAATGGTTATCCCTTCAAGGTAGATACATTGTGGTGGCTAAAATGGGTTAAAATATACACAAATACATTTACACACAGGCAATTTGTATATCCACATATGTATGCACAAGGGATTCAGATGGTCAAGGATGCACATTAAGCAGTTGTGCCTGTGTAACACAGGCAACATAGTCACATATGTTTAGAGAGACAGAGTAAACTACACATGCAGCGGCATGCACACAGTCACTTGGTACAGGCAGGTCCTTCTGTGTGGGCACAGTGGATCCAGAGGCCAAGACTACGTACACACTTGTGTTCATTCATGGGATGTGGCAGTGTCATCCTGCAGGGAGCTGTGAGCCACTTGACAGTAGAAGACAGAGTGCACGGATGTACTCAGAGTACGCTTTATGGAGTTCCTTAAGCCAGAGGGCTGCCGAGGGCTTTGTGTTGGCAGAGTAACCAGCATCTAGCCTGTCTCTAGGGCTTTCTAACAGATCACAGCGTGTTGGCAGCCTGGACCTCTTCACACAGTTCTAGCCTTCTGGAAGACCCTTGGACTTTGGACAGAAGTCCCTTGTGTCCAGGGGCTTGAGAGAAAGCTACTTTCTTCCTTGATTCTCCCTTAAAACTTCATCTCTGCAGGCTGCACTAGCATCCTTACACAAGGATGGGAGAGTGTATGGCTTGCCTTTTCACTGTTCAGTTCTCAAAGTTGAACCTCCTAAGGGAAAGCTCTCATGCCTTTGATCCCTAAACCCTGGTTGTCCACACAGATGCTGTTATTACCAATTGCCTCCCAGAGAGGCAATGATTTGGTTGGGTTAATATACCTAACTAGGGTCTGAGACCAGCACCCAGTTTTCACGTGTGTGCACCTTTGAAGCTGTGTGATTAATGTGCAGTGTTCATCTGTGTGTTCTCTGTGTGAACGAGTACATATGCGTGTGGTGCAGCCATGTGTGTGTGGCTGCATTTGTTGACGGCTGGGTGCTCCTGGGTGCAGTGTATCTGGAAAGCTGCGTGGGCACCCACACTGTGCGTCAACATAACCAGCATAAATTCTGTGTTTTGTAGCCATCTACTGTACTCCTGATTACATATCTGTCCTGAGCATGGCTGGCATTCAGATGCCCCTCTGTGTGTGTCTTAGTGTGAACACTGTAAGCATGTCCGAGGCCCTCCTTGCCTGAGCTGGGCAGGCGTGTGCTGCCTGTGCGTCCATCTCTGTGGACCTGTGCATACATGCACACCCATGTGCATGCATTTATGGTGTGCACCTGACCGTGGATGTTCACCTGAGCAAGTGTTGCCTGGGTTCATGGTGGCAGATGGATCCTGTGTGTTTCTGCCTAGCTCTGGCATTTCCTGACCATATGAAGTGTGCTTGCCTTTATGACTCAGACAGCATGAGCCCTCTGCTCAGTCTTTGTGGTCCCTGGGGACACCCCAGCCCCCAACACTGTCTGCCTTATTGGTCACTTAACCACAGCCTGTGTCTTTCCACTCAAGGAAAGGTCGCTTGGACCCCCATGCAGACTCAAATCATGTAACCTTTCATGTTTTCTCTCCTACGGGGACTGTTCAATTTCCAGCCTCTCTGGGGTCCCATTTGTATGATGTCAGGTGAAGAGTGACACTGTGGATTGGTATAGTCTTTCTAAAGCAGTGTGACTCCATGCCTGGGGGCTGGCTTGCTGGGTGGAACTTTCTATGAGCTCGGATAACTATTTCTTTTCCATTGCAAGACCTCAATTTCAGCATTACGGTCACAGCCTGCTGGAGACCATTACACCCAAGTCCCCCCTTCTTAAGGACAAAGCAATGCAGCTTAAGCAGGAAATGAGACTTACAGTAGTGAGAAGAGCCTGGAGTAGTCATAACATTCTCAGACTCCCAGTCCATTGCCCTTTCCCCTATTTATACTAAATTTGTTTACATGGAGAAAATGGCTAGCCATCTGCCAAAGATTGCTGTTTTCTTTCAAAAGTACATACAAGCACCATGTCTCTCTCACCTGCTGCATTTATGTAGGCCACATAACTGAGTGGAAATAGTTGATAGGTGCCTGTCCCAGGCTGCATGCCTGACAGCTTCTCATGGTATATATCCTTTCCATCTTCCCCTCTTTGCTGGCTAGGAGTCAGTACCCTGAAACAGCCATATGTTGATGGTAGCACAGATTTTATGTCTGTCTTCTTGATTGAGTCCCTCAGACAGAGAACTTCTCTAGACAGGAAAAGATAGTACTTCCACTGGGTTGAACCACTAAAACTTAGGGCTTATTTGTTACAGCAGCTAGAATTACTTTAACACACTGTCTCTTCTTTTTTGGGAAATGGTCCTCAAGAAAAACCTCCTTAAACCCTTTTTCATGACCTTGTTTCCAAATCCCATACCATAGATTGGGGTCCCTCTTATATATTTAGAGGGGAGTTCAAGTCACCATGGCAACACCTGAAGTGTATCATAAGAGAGATGGCCATGCTCACTACAGCAAACCCAAGTGTGTTTCCAGGAAATTCCACTCTTCAGAAGAATCACTGGCTTTACTTGTGTGTCTAAGAATCATTATTTAAGACTGTAGATAGAAGGCGCAGTCCCTGCACACATCTTCCCTTGAGGCCAGCAGACTTGCCTCTTGCAGGATTGAGTAGCATCATAGTTGGTGACCAGGGACTCAGCTTGACTATCCCTTTTGAAACTAGATCTCTTCCTTTTCCAGATGGTACCATTGTGAGTGCTTTGTCACCTAGTCTGGTGATCTACATCTGGGGGTGGGTTCTGTTGCTGCAGTCTGGTTCAGTGCTACTAATTTCATTAAATGCTTCTGAGGATTCCCTCAAGCTAAGCCTCCTGAGTTGATATCTACATGATCTTTGGACTTGCAGCTCTGCTAGAGGCAGAAATAAAGCCTAGGAAAAAACAGCAGGATAGGGGATCAAGACAGCTCTGAGACCTATTCATATAGGAGAAGTTGTAGGGTAGCAAGTGTGTTGCATGCATGCATAGAAAGCATGTCCCACTCCTGCTCATGTATCTTACTAGGGCCAGAGCCTTAACTGTTCAGCATATCATTCAGGATTTGCACAACAAGATTCCATTTTATCCTTTACCACTTTGCATTAATGCATTTCCTTATTTCATTTCTCCTGGGGCAATTGTTGGTCCTAAAAATGTTTTGACCTTTTATTTATTTTTTAATTTATTTTTATTTTTATTTTTAGGAAAGGGTCTATAGGGTGTTCATGATCTCACTACTAGGTGGGTGATCTGCCTGTTCACAGCTCTCAAGAACTGGGCTTACAGGCGTGCGTCACCACACCCAGTCTCAATTGGTATCTCAGCACGTTGCAGGGTCGGGGCTGGTACGGCAAGCCCAGGGGTTGAAACCCTGGCCCCTGTGCCTGCTTGCAGGCACTTTAATCTGCTGAGCTATTTGGCCCTGCTTTGACCTTTTATACCTGGGTTTCTTTGTGATTTTTCTCTCAGCCTGGAATACGTTTTATTTTTCTGGCCTGTTAATTTTCTCTTTATCCTATACCTGGCTTATTGTTAGTTCTGCTAAGTCTTCTCTGACTTTCCTACCAGCTTCCAACAGAGTAAGGGGCTACCTCTATTTAGATCAGATTCTATAATAGAGTTATAGTTGGCAGATGTCTAGACTGACATAGGAGGCTTGAGGTCAGGATCAAGCTTTTTGGTCCCCAGTATGTAATAGAATGTGCATGGCTCTGTACCATTGATCAAATGAGGATGATTTCTGTCAGCTGAGCTTGATGGAAGCCCAGTGGGGTTTTGTCTGAAGATCTTCCTTGTGCTTCAGTCCCTCTGGCTTCATGTTTGTAACCAGACCTATGTTTTGGCATGAAGAAGATGAAGGGTAATAACAGGAATGTTTTTCTTTCTTCTCAATGAATAGCTGAAGGGAAGCAGGAATTGCAGAGTGAGATAAAGCCAAAGCATTGAGCTAAGTTAGTTTGAGAGATGCAGTTGAGGAACATCAGCTCCATGGTGGGAAACAAAAGGGGAGCCAGTGGGAAAGATCATGTTTCATTGATTTTGTTATTCTTCACATTTTAGTATCGTGGACCCTGGCATACACACTATCATTAATGCCACATCCTAGTTGGACAGCACACTTTTCTTTCTTAATGATAAATAAAGTGATGTTGCATTTTAAAAATGATGACATCTTAAGTTTTTTGTTTTGTTTTTTGGTGGAACTGGGGATTGAACTCAGGCCCTTGCACTTGCCAAGGAAGCACTTATTCCATTGAGCCGTCTCTCCAGCCCGGTATCTTAGGTTTGAGAAAATAAATTGCTCCATTAGTAGAGGTTGAGACATAGATAGCTGCGTAACCTCACCGTCATGGTCAGGTTTGGATGTTATTACGAGCAGAGCCAGGACTGGTAGGAGACAGCGAGCTGTCTGACAGAGGGAAGAGAAAGTAGAGACTTGGCTGGTGATCCTTGGAGAAGAATGGAGCTCCCCATCACTCTGTGAAACAAAATGAAACTTGGCAGCAGGTAGTTGTCACCCCCAGGTAGTGGTTACCCTTAGGTAGTGGTCACCCCAAGATAAGGGTCACCCACAGGTCTTTTTAAGTCTTTCAAGTTCTGGGACTTCATCCTTTTTATATCTCTCTCTAAACCTACTTTGGATGGGGGAGATGGGGAAGGAGGGTTGGGAGAAATTAGATAGAGAAAGAGATACCACTCTTGGACTAAGGGGGATAGATAGGTGGCTTTATGAAATGAAAAAGTCAAGAATAAATGTTTCTTCATCCTGGCTATGAAAATGCATTGTTTGAGACCTTTTTAGGAACACTTGCTTAAGTGCAGTACCTGCATGTATGAAGGTATCGAAAAGAAACCCATTTTTTTGTTCAATTGATATATGGTAATAATTAAAGTAAAAATACTTTGCTTAAACCTCAATCCAGATCAGTGGAATTACTGTTTTTCATCTAGGTTGAGAGCCACTGACCAAAAGTATTTCTTAATTATTTAATACTAGCCGCTGAGAATTGCTTTCAAAATCTAAATTATATTGTGAATCCATGAATTGGAGAGAGAATGCAATTTACATTTGAGTAACTCTTTTGACTTGCAAAGCACTTACATCAGTGTCACTATTTCTGATCTTCAGAGTTGGGTAGGCAAGTTGTTAGCATCATGTTTATCTTACTCAAGAGGATCCCAGATCAGTGGTCAAGAAGCATTGCAAAGGGAGGTGATGTTCAAGCTGAGCAATGGGGAAGATGCTGCAGAGGTCCAGGAGATTAAAGAAGTGGAGCCAAGAGCTGGTGGTTGGTGCCTGTGAAAGAGAGGAGAGGGGGCAGCTGTGCCCTGTGAGGGCCATGTCAAATGTGAAAGAGTAGGAGCTGGTGGAACCGATATACAGGCCTGAGGAAAGTGCCTCCTCAGATAAATTGCTCAGTAACAAAATAGAAAAATAGCAAGCAGTTTTAATAGATGGAAAGCCATCTTCTGAATCAGCTGAAGAACTTGACTTTAGTCAGAGGTTGGAGACATGGGAGAGAGGAAAGAAGATTCTTCTAGAGAATCTGTGTTGATGATGAAGGTGAAGATCGGAAGTAAAGAGGAGTATATCAGGATCCCAGAAGCCAAGAATAGTGTACCAGAATCATTGGACGTGGTTATTTCCAGGGTCCTAAAAGAGTGAGGAGAGAAGCACAGGAAAGTATGTGGTAAAAGCTGAGCTAGGGGTCTCCATGGAGTGGCAGCTGGATCAGAAGAGCATTGGCTGAGCACTTACGGAGCTGCTGTATTGTTGGGGCTCAGTAGAGGTGCTGGTTCACTGCAGAGAAATGGGGTGCAAAAGGGGAAAGGAAGGAAGATCAGTAGAGTTCTGTGAGGCTGGAGTTAGGCCTCCTCTCCCGGGGAGGAGGCAGCAGTGAAGAAATGTTGTCAGTAGCCTGTGGAGTGGGGTCATGTCCCACAGGTTTGTTTGTCTCATCAGAGCATGCCCCAAGTCCTGGGGCTGAGCGAGGTGAATCACTCATTCCTCCTTGTGATAAGGGGATCATCCCAGAGAGCAGCTCTCTGGCCAGCTGTGGGTCTGTGACAATAGGCAGCTGTGACAGTGTGTCCTTGTCCAGTGCCTTCTGCTCTTATCTTCCTTTTAACAAATTCTGAATCATAATGAAAAATTTTCCTTGGATGTAGTTTTAGTGTGACAATCAAATCACTCCCAAATCAATTCTTCGCAATCAATGTTTTTCTAATGAATTTTGCATTTCTAATGGCAGGACCTGGCACTATCTGTTTGTTTTCTCCCTTGCCCTTGCCCCCCCATCTCCTTGCTTTAAACAATGTGCGCAAGAGGCTGTAGGAACAATAGGAAGTCAGGCAATGGCTTTGCTTTTTCAGCTTTTTCTCAATTTCTCTTCACCCTTTGTTTCAGCATCCCTCACTGGGAAACTTAATGGGGTGTTTCTGGAATAATTAGAGTGATTTAAATAGCCCAGCGAACAAACTTTGTCAGAAAAACCCCTACAACCCACCAGATCTCCCCCATATGTCTGTTGTTTCCTGGCCAAGGAAGGAGCAGAAAGGTCTGGGGACATGGAGGGAGCATGCCCCTCTCTCTCCCATCATGCCTTCCCCTGATTCTCCAGCAACTCTTGCACCCTCCAGGGCACATAGTGAATTAGATGTAAATTTTCTTTTTTATTTCAGACATTCAGAAGGATTTATGGGCCAAATAACACATCCATTACTAAGCGTTGTGCACAAGGCAGGAGAATGACTCTTAGGGCCGATCCTTGAAGTCACGACTCCTGCATGAATTAAGATAATACAGACTTGAAGGCTAGTGTCCCAGAGAGGTGATATGCATTATGAGCTACAAATGTAGAGGCTCTGTGGTGGGCACAGTATTGCCGCCATCCTCTGTGTCTGTGTTCTAGAACCTGCGAATGTAACAAAGAAAAATGCAAGTTGCGCATCAGCTGACCTTAAAATAGGAAGAGGGACCTGGGTTCTTTGGGTGGGCCCCGTGTAATTACAGGGGTCTCTCAAAGTGGAAATGGAGGCAGAAGAGGTCAGTGTGATGCTTTGTGGAAAGAATTGAGCCCTGCATTGCTGGTTCTGAAGATGGAGGAAGGGGCTGGGGATATGGCTCAGTGGGATAAGCGCTTCCCTGGCAAGCACAAGAGCATGAGTTCAACCCCTGGTTCCACCAAAAAAAAAAAAAAAAAAAAAGAAGATGGAGGAAGGGGCCAAAAGCCAAGGGAAGTAGGTGGCATCTGAGAACTGAGACAGACCAAGAAGATTCTTCTCTGGAGTTCCCAGAAGGGCACATGGCCATTTTGGCATCTTAGTTTTAACCAGTGATTTATGTGCCAGACCTCTGACTTTCAGAACTGTAAGAGTACATTTTTGTTGTTTCTAGTACAACTAAACTGAGCTCAACTTGTCACACCAACAATAGGAAACTCATACCAAAATAATTGTGCTTCTCAGATGTCTTGGAACTGCCTGAGAAAGTCAGGGTAAGCTTGAAGTACCTGGGAGTCGAGTCTAACAGACCACACGAAATACAGTTTTTAATTAAGATATGGCAAGACACAGAATCCCCCAAAGGGACCTTGCAGGTGTGAGGAACATCTGACCAACTCACTGATTAATTCATTTGTTCATGGAATTACTGGGGAGCCAACCAGTAGCTCCTCTCACTTTTCATTTGCTCTAGGGAAAAGTATCTTTCCCCCTTGCCATGCCTTTCTTCAGCCTTCCACCTTCAACCTGGTTAAGGGCTCAGTCTTTGCCATCAGTCAGGCAGGTGTTTGAATCCTGCCTCTTATGTGATGAAGCAGATGACCAAGGGCAATTAGCCTAATCATGCTGAGCTCATTTCCTCATCTTTCAGGGGTATATAATAATTAACCTCTGGGGGTTGTTGTGGAAATGATGTATGTCCAAAGTGTAGTACTGACCTGAAACAAAAACTATAGAAATGTAGATCTTAGCACTGGTCATGACAGCATACCCAAGGGCTTCTCAAAGGACACATCTCTTCCCCTATTTTTAGCTTGCTTCGTACGTTGTTCGGAGACTTGAAGCAACCAGAAGACTTCCCTGAATTCTACCTTTGCATCTACCCATGTACCAGTGACTGCCCATCATGCACTGCTGTCACACATGATGTGTGGATCAACTGTTCATGCTCCTGTCTAGAGCTGACTCTTCCAGCTGTGTTTGTTGCCAATCTGTTGAGAGTTCTTTGGCTGGATTAGGATGGGGATCATGAATCGGCATAACATAGCTTTGCTAGCAGCTGCAGTGTTATGCAGCTTGAGTGCTAGTGTTGCATCCCTGAGACTCTGAGTGCCTGTAGCTCTCAGCCCTTAATGTTATAGCTCTGGGTCTCTAAGCTGTGGCAGCAGTTAGGGCCAATGCTTAGCAGCAAGCTGAGCTCCTCTTACAACTTTCACCAGCTTCTACCTCTTTTGGTTAAATCTTGTTGATTGCTGCTAGTGTTGCTGCTGAATGTCCCAGGATACTGCTGCTTGACAGTGACAGTCATTACTGGGCACAATGCACACCTCTGGTTACTGCCATTGCTAAGGTGCTAAGGCCACCTGTCTCTGCTGCCAATCTCTGGAACTCTTCAGGGCTAGCAACCCTAGTAGCCTTGTTTTAAAAATGTGTGTGTGTGTATGTGTGTGTGTGTACGTGTGTGTTTGTGTGTGTGTGTTGGCTCTGGAGACTGAAGCCAGGACCTTTACTCTTTTCAAAAGTGACTTACGATGCCAGAAATGAATCGCAAGTCTTATAGGATCAAAGCAGAATGAGGCTTTGTTTAGACAAGGCTTGTGCTGCAGCCTGGTGGAGAGTTTGGGGAGGGAGAGGTTGGTTAGGATACCAGAGGATGCCCTCCTATCCCAACCAGAGAAGTGTAAAAGGAGCTGCTTATGTAGAGTGGCAGGAGGCCATCGACAGGTCCAAATTTGAGTCTATTAAGTCAAACCTAGGGGTTGGCCCAAATTCAATTCTGCTGCTTGATTCGAGTTCAAGCTTGCTGTAGCCAAGGTAGATATTTCCCAGGGTAGATTCAGGCCATCCAGACCAGACACACCTGTCATGGGGACAGTTCTGAGAAACCTGAGAAGTAGCCTGACTGACAGCTATTAGGGCTCCATGAAAATCACTAGGCTATGAGAAGAAAGTTTTGAACCAATAGTGTTTAGACAAGATACCATGTCTGCATCTTGTACTATGAATAACTACTATGAAGACAATAATATGCAATGTATTAATTATAGTAATTGTCCTACTAACTTGCTTTGAAACTGTCTCATTGCTAGTTCTTTCTCAATAAAATTAATACAAAAATCACTAGGCTAGCATAAGAGTAGCCACCACTTTTGGGGGATCTCCAGGAGGGGTAGTCATGTAGTTATGGCTTAGTGAGGCTTGGGGATTTTTGAGGAAGTTTACAATGGTCCCAGATCCTTCCTTGATCTTTGTCCTGTATCGAGTAGTTCTTTATACTTCTTCCACCTGGCTCAGCAGGAGCCAGGGAGGAGTATCATAACCTTCAACAGAGCAGCACCTCCTCTCTGAGGGGCCGGACCAGGAAAACAGCCTTACAGTAACCTCAGAGTAGCAGGAGGACAGGGAACTGAGTGGGAGTCATGGGAAATGAGTGACAACAGCTATCTATGACTTCCCAGCTATCCTGGGAAAGAGCAAGGTCAGGCCATTTCTCCTCTGCCTCATGGTCCCTTCTCCTCTTGCCTTGCACAGTCACAATTCTCACCTCTTTCTGTTCTTTCGGTTTTGAGCTCTGTACTGAATCATTCATTCCCATCTGTATGTAAACGGGCTAATTAGTATTCTTCCACGTTAAGAAAATTCTTCTGTTGATTTCTCTTTTAAGTTACTGCCCATATTTTCTTACACTGTCAAACCTCTTCCAAAGACTCGGCCCGCCTAGCATGGCCTCCTAGCACAGCTTTGCTGCATTTACACTTACTCAGAATACCAGTGACCTCTTTCTCTAGACTCAGTGGCCAGTGTTCTAGCTTAAGTTTTGCATGATCCATCAGTGGCACTTCTGTTCCAGTGGCTACACTATTTCCTTGTTTTCCCAGATAGGACAGTCTTGGGTTCTGTGCCTCACAGATATTTTTTTCACCTCCTTTGCCTTCTTATCTTGTCTGTAACAACATTCCTGAATGTTGCACTTGTTGTGATCTCCTCCAGCAGGGCTTGGTCCTCGGTCACTGTGATCTCACTTAGTCTTGAAATATCAGCTGTACACTGGTGACTTCAGTGTTGGCCTCTTTCCTTAGAACACTGCTTCACTCTAGGACTCGGGTGGTTTTTCAGATACTGATATCCTTCAGGAATCTGCAAGAGGAGGAAAGTGAGTTGGACCCAGACACCTTTCATGCTGTGTGTGGATCAAGTTCCAGGGTTTGTCTTAGTCTCCTCTTGTGCCTGGACACCAATACCTAACACACACAGTTTATTTCATTCATTCATTTATTTATTTATTTATTTATTTATTTATTTATTTATTTATTTATTTATTCTATTACTAAGCGACCATCCTATGGTGAATTTATTTGTACTCTAAAATAATTAAATAACATGCACCTTCCCACTGAGCGGCTTTATGGGTCATGGCCAGCATAGAACTTGGACAGGAAATCCTTTGGCCTTGGTGCTTCTGTTTCATGGAAGAGCCTCATAACATGTGTCCGCTGCTTCCACACTTTAATTGTTTCCTCCAGTTCCATCTTTCCCTTAATCACCAGAAGATCAACCACCCTGGGGTCTGTGACGTGGGCACTCTTCATAAACATTTCTCGGACTTTATCCCGCCCCTGTTTCACAGGGATATCTAGCTGGAATATGTTCACAGTGTTAGGCACCTCCCGGTACCAGGCATGGTAGAGCTCACGTACTCTCCGCTTGGCCTCGTTCATGTCCCAGCTGAAAATAGGCTTCACAGAGGTACTGGCTGCAGCAGCAGCCTCGCATACGCCATTCGCCGCCATCTTGGTAATGAAACCAAGTCCCACCCCAATGCACATAGTTTAAAGGAGGGCCAGATTCTTTTGGCTCACAGTTACAGAAGTTTCAGCCTCTGGTAGGCAGGCTTCAGTGTGGGAACAGTGTGGTGGAAGGGCTTGCCGAAGAGGAAAGCTACTTTTGTCCTGGTATCCAGGAGCAAAGAGAGAAGGGAGAGGCTGGTAGTGGTGGGGTGTGGAGTGGTATAAACCTTTGCAGCTCAAGTCCCCAGTGACCTGGCTCTACAAGGCTCTACCTCCCAACAACACATTCAGCTGCTGAATGTGCACATACCAGCTGGTGAATGCATGGAGTAGGGAATAGAGCACCCCCTGATCCAGTTGCTATTGAACAGCTCACCTCTAAGTGTGAGTTCTGAGGGATATCATGGCTTGAAACCATAACAGAAAAATGCTCTGGTGACATTGGTGGCTTTGGGTTGGGAGGGGGTTGGGTTGGGCTGTCATGCTGTTTCCTACCAAAGAGAGCGAGTGTTGGTTACTAGAAGACTTATAACCACAGGGGAAGACCTCTGGAAAAGAAGAAGGTATTTGCTACTCTGTGAGTGAATACGGGAAAGGGGCTGGTTTCTGCTAGCTGATTGGGAAGGCACCTGCTCAGAGATCGCTAGGAGACATACTGGTCTGTGGAGGAATGGATGAGCGGGAGCCCCATGGCATAGCCAGGAGGTAATGGCTCAGAGACTGCCTCTTCCTCTGCCTGCTCTGGTTTGCTTTATTTGTCTTGCTTTGTTTTCCTGATCACAGGCTTCTGGGTTTCAGGGGGAGAAAATGGATGAAGATCAGAAGCCTCAGGGCCTGGGATTCAGGCCCTGGTATTATGGGAAATTGTGGTGGGGTTTTTAGGAAGGAAAGGGACTGAGCCAACAGTTTCTCACCCTAGGGTGGGGGATAGTTGTGGTATTTCTGTTCCTTCCAGCCCTGGGAAAGGGAAAGGAGAATCACTCTGAATATTCAGCTCCATAAACAATGCCATAAAAATCGCATCCATTTGCAGAGACAGGCTTGTAGCTAATGTGCCAAAAACAATGCTGTGTGCTTACTGCATCAAACTCTGATTAATCTTCTTTCTGGGACCACGGAGCTGCTTCCTGAGAAGAATCAATTTTCAGTTTTGAAGAAACCAGGCAGGGGCTGGCCCTGACCTTCAGTGGTGTCTGTACCTTTTTTGACTCTATGCTACTCACTGGGGTCACCATAACTGAGAGGAGACTATAACTTAGGTAGGTACATGTGAGGAGGGGACTAGTAGGTAGAGAAATGTGCCCCACTATTGGGGGTCACTGAGGCTTGGGTTATAGATCCTTTTTGACTTTCTAGCTCTGTGAATGTACTTAAGGCACTTCCTTCTCTGAAGGGTTTTAAACTCTAGTGCTTGGTCTGCCAAATGGGTCCTCAGGAGAGGTAAATAACTGAGAGATGTGCAGTTCTTGGTAAATTGTGTTTGAACAGAGAGGGGCCTTTAATGGTGCCTCACACAGGCCCTCACTGTATGGATATGGAAGCTTGAGGACTGAAGAGAGGTAGCAACTGGGTCCAAGGTCAGCCAAGGAGAGAGTAGTAAAATTGTTATTCATTCCAAGCTAAGGCCAGCACAGAGCTTGATCTGGGGTATATATCTTTAGCCCAAAACCTCCCCTGTAGCTCCCAGGACACCTGCCCATGCCTACTAGCCCATTCCCACTTTTGCGGGTCAGCAATTCAATCAGCACCTCTTGGAGCTGATGTGTTCTCACCGGGGCCCCAGCTAAGATAGCTCTGCTGAAATAACATCCTGGCAGCATCTGTGAGGCAGAGGCATGAGGAGAAAGCGAGCCCTTTTCCCTGAACCTCCTGGAATGTCACCCTCAGCCCTAGACCTGGCTTTGAGGGCTCTGTCCCCTCAGGTGCTCGGTGGCACTTGTAATTAAATCTCCTGTCTGTTTTCTCTCTGAACACCCTGGCACCTGGTCTTTTCCAGTGCTCACTCATTGCTTGGGGCCAAGGCTTAAACCCACTCTGTGGGACTTAGGGGCTTCCCAGGGGGTGTGGAGTGGGGTGTTCCATAGCAGTGGCTCCCACTGACCTAGACTCACCGTAGGCATTGGGTGTCATAACAGAAGACCTGTGTATAGTGTCCAGTCTGGAACCAAGAACTGTCTGCCTTCAGCCCTCCCATCTTGCATGCGCAGCCTGGCTATTGTTAGGAAAGTTTTCCACCATTGAATTAAGTTCCCTGGTAACCTGTGCTCTTCTGTCCTCATCTGCCTTAGGCAATTATAAAAGAGCAGTAGCCACCATTCCTTGACTGTTGACTTGGTTGGTGCTGCTCTCCTTTTTTGAGAGCTTTGCACATGTTCACTCA
>PVKA01022694.1:0-36730 GCA_004027165.1 Ctenomys sociabilis | reverse complement strand
AAAAAAAAAAAAAAAAAAAAAAAAAAAAAAAAAAAAAAAAAAAAAAAAAAAAAAAAAAAAAAAAAAAAAAAAAAAAAAAAAAAAAAAAAAAAAAAAAAAAAAAAAAAAAAGGAAAAAAAAATAGTAAGTAAGTGAGAATATATTAGAAACAACTACAAGGAAATAACAGAATAATTTATAAATAATAGCAAGAACTTGATAAAATATGGCCAAGTTTAATATAAATTTTACAAAGGACACTAGGGTATCAGTTTAATTCTCAGAGAAAATAAAAAAACATCATTTAAGACCAAAATAATACATACATTTATTTTTGTCACACTAATGTGAATGTTAATCTTCCTTAAAAGAATTGCTGAAAATGTATATCTGTAAAAATGCAATTGGTTTGAATAAATCACAATACACAAATGGTTAATTCAGTTAAAAGAACTAATATATTTTAATGATAACTAATTTAAATGGAGGTTAAGAAGACAAGTTTAAAATATTCCTCAAAACTGGCAAATAAGATCCATTGCAAAGAAAATTGATGCTGTTAAATTCCATGTCAAAGAATAAATACATTAAAAAGCTTTGGTTATAGAAATCAATTTAAATTTTTAAAGAAGAATAACAAATACACATTTATACACATTTAGATAAAGATAGCGATGATATATCATACAGAAAGCATGTAAGTAAAATACAAAGCAATGCTTGAATATATGTTGTAATTTATGATTATTAACTTAGTACTTTTTAGTATATTAGAAACAGCTCTTAAAACAGAGGCATTGAGTTTGGGTGAGGTGTGACTCCTTGTACTACTTTGAGAAGATGGTTCTCAGATGCAGAATCTGGCAAAAAGAATTTTTAAAATAAAGATAGTTCATGTGATATTAATATCCTGTGGTTATGATCATTATGTACCAATGTATTTAATTCATTAAATGTGTGATGTGTTTTAATTTCTTTTTTAATCAAATTTATCTTTCACTGGTCTCCAAATTCATCAAAACATATAGGGTCTCACTATGAAGACCCGACTCATAGTGATCCTCGTGTTCTCAGCCTCCCACACGCTGGGATTACAGGCCATGCCACTACGCCCAGTCTCTGTTGCTGGCTCAGCACACCATGGGGACAGGGCCGGCACAGCACACCGGGAATCGAACCCTAGTCCCTGCACCTTCTGAAGCAGGCTCTTTTAGTCCCCTGAGCTATCTGGCCAGCTATGTAAATATGCTCTTTTAATCATAGCAAAAACATTAAATCTGAAGCAACTCCCCTTGAGTTTTTGAAGTACACCGGGCTGTGCTGCGTTGTTAATTGTAAGCAGTGTTATGTAGTGAACCTCTAGAATTTATTAATGTAATATAAATAACTAAAAGCTTGTTGTTCTAAATAATACTGCAGTGTGTCTTTCTCCTTGAGTTCCTCACTTTGCTTGCTGTGGCTAAGCGGCCAGAAGAGATTTTTAAGAGCCTGATTTAATTTTTTATGAGCTCTCATACTGATGTCCATGATAGGCGTTCCATTTCACAGTCCTACAGACCTTTCCCGAGCCCACTTTCTCCACACTGTTGCTAGCAGTGTTTCTCATTTGTTTTCATACCTATCCTCATCTCGGGTGTGATGAGATATCTCGCTGTACCTTGATACACATTTCCCTGCTGCTTGGTGAGGCTGAGTATCTTTCATAGAGCCAAGGGACATTTGTGTTATTTAGCAAGCTTCCTGTTCACCTCAATTTTCTTTCCAGTTCTGGGCATTGAACACAAACCTTGAAAACTAGGATACAACCCTATGCCTTTGTACTTTTTATTTTGTGACAGGGAATCATGAAGTGCTAAACTGCTCACACAAGACAGTTCAGCAGATCTTTCTGTGTTGTTTCCCCAGATTACTGAGATTATAAATGGGCAGCACATGCTAACTTTTTCAGCCTATTCTGAAATTGGTTTATTTGGCTTTTTGCTATTGGATTATGTTAGTTCTTCCAAATTTTAGATACCAGTGTTTTCATGGCCGGTGTACAAATATTTTCTCCCAAAACATATCCTACCTTTTCATCTCAGGATTTCTTCACTGTGAACAAGAATTTTAAATATATATATATATATATATATATATATATATATATATATATATATGTATTCAGTCTTCCTTCTTCTCTTGCAGTGACTCTAAGAAATCTTTGCCCAGCTAAGATTATAAAACTTTCTTCCCATGGTTTCTTCCAGGAATTTTAGAGTTTCATATGAGTCCTTAACCAATTTTCAGTTAATTTTTCGTGTGATATAAAATAAATGTCTAATTTCATTCTTTTTTTATGTGGATATAAGTTTTCTCAACATGATTTATGGAAACAAGCATTTCCCTACTGTATACTTTTTGCAACTTTGGCAAAATATAGTAGATGGCACATGTATAAATTTCTGTTTATCTTATTCTATTACTTTATTCGTATCTCTTTATCAGTTTTAAACTGGCACCTGATGTAGCATTGCAATATATATCAAAATCAAAATGTGGATGCCTCCTGTTTTGTTTTCCCAATGCTGCTTTGGCTATTCAAAGCAATCTTCTATGGTTCCATTGTGTTTCTATATAAATTCTGTGATGATTTTACAAATATTTCAGTACCCAGTAAAAATGGTACTGCACAGATTTAGTAGGTCACTTTGTATAACACACTCTTTTTGACTGTTTCAATGTTTTATTTAATTCATAAATGCATGTTTTCCATTTATCTGTACTTCCTTCATTTTCTTTCCTGTTCTGTAATTGCCAGTGTACAAATATTTGCCGTTCTTGCTTAAGTACTTTGAAACTTTTGATGATAATAGGAATGTAATTTTTTCTTAATTTATTTTCAAATAGTTTCATGTTAGAATATATAAAAGTCCCTTGGTATGATTTTGTATCCATAAATTTATGAGGCTATTTATTGCTTTAGCAGTGTTTTGTTGAGTTTTTAGGGCTTTCTAAATACAGACTCATGTTATTTTGTTACTGGGATACCTGACCTTCCCCCCTACCACTACTATCTCTTCTTTCCCCTGTTAAGTTTACTGTTTTGATTATTGCTTTAGAAACACTTCCACTGTCATTGAAAAAAACATGTTAAGAAATTAAAAAATTTATTAAGGTTAAAGAAAATGGCAATCTTTGAGATAAAGCAATATTTTCAAAAGGTTCTTAACTAGTATGCATCTAACCTAACCTCATGGTACAAAATTAAGCAGAACCTGATATAAATAACATGATTAATGGAATCAACTAAAATGATAGTGATTGTAATAAATGTCTGAGAAGGTGAAAAGAACAAAAATATAATTCTCAAAATAGAATGGCGTAGACAAAAAAACATTTAAAGATTTGAAGTTTCTGAGTTTAGTTAAAATTATAGCACCACATTTCCAAGAAAAATGAACTTTTGAATATAAGTTTCTTGACTCTGGCACAGAGTGAACTATTATATGACCTATCTGTAAACTCTTCTTCATGTTTATTTTAGACAGTTTTTATTGTTATATTCATTTAAGTTTGTAAATAATTTTTACAGTGTGTAACCTGTTATTAATCACATGTTATATATTCATTTCAGTAATATTTTTCTAAAATTCACTGTCTACATCTTATATCTTTCACATTTCAATATTTGTTTATAATTTTAAATTTGCTATATAATTATTGATTTTTCAATAAAGTTAATGAGTTAAGAAAAAAGAATAAAAATATATAAGGGAATAGAATGTGTTACAAGCACAAAAAAAAAAAATCCTAGAATCAATGTAGAAAATCCTAAGGAAAGCAGAGAGAGAGACAGATGAAAGGAATAGAAGACAGAGAGAGAGAGAGGGAAAGAGAGAGAGATAAGCAGACAGAGACAAAGAGAGAGAAAGGTTACAGTAATTTTAAAACTTATATATAATTTTATAATTTATATATTTTAAAACTTTTATATCTGTAGTGATAGTGGTGTTCAGATATTTGGTGATTCTGTGTTCATAACATTTGCGAGTTTAGAAAGTTTAAGCTTTAAACTTACTTTTAGGGGCCGGGGAGGTGGCTCAGTGGAATGAGCGCTTCCCTGGCAAGCACAAGGGCCTGAGTTCAATCCCCGGCTCTGCAAAAAAAAATAATAATAATAAAAAAAATAAATTTACTTTTAGATATGTGTAACTGAGTAGCCTCTCCATATCTGGGGTTATAAATCTAACAAGTAAATTCTTCACACCTTGTCAGCTCACCTTAAATGGAGTGTAGATTCTAAACTACTAAAATAATGAATTTTTACTTAAAATATCATTTATAATTTCTAATGTCACTTTGAATATCTCATCTCTTAAAATTGATTTACTTTAAATATATTATTAATATTTGATTACATTGTCTTTTAGATGGTGGTGTTTAAAAATAAATCAAAAAGCTTACAAAGGTTTATTTTATGAGAAGAATGCAGGCAATAGTACACAGTGTGAATTAAAATAAAATTTGAACAAATTTAGGTTGAATATTTTAGTGCCTTGATTGGCATGTTATTCATTTATTCCATGCATTGGCTATGCCAGTTTAGATTTCATTTAATTGCATGGACACAATGTTAATATCCACACAGAAAGAATATTAGGCATAATATTGATTTTTTCTGATAATATAGTTTACCACCATACATACGATCCATTTGTTTTCTAAGTTGTATTAATTGCTCTATTTTTGTGAGAAAAGGTTGATTTTATAAAAAAAATTCTGATGACCAAAGAGTTCACAGAATTTTGCTACTAAAGCTACTTGATTGCAAATGACAATACAATGTATTGTGATTGTTCAGTAATCAAGACTTTACACAGTTTTTTCCCCCTAATTTTTATGTGTCTAGTAAAGGGTCTCATGACTTAGCTCAGACCCACAGTGATCATTCTGTTTTCAGTCTCCCCTGCACTGGGATTATAGCCACCACACTTGGTCATGGTGGCCTGCTCAGCAAGTCAGGGGCAGGGCCCGTGCCACATGCAGTACCAGGGTTCGAATCCAGGTCCTTGCGCTTGCCTGAGTAGGCACTTATTTTCTGAGCTATCTCTGGGGCCCTCTACAGATTTTTATAAATAACCGTGAGCCCAAAGATTTTGTATTTGCAGATGTCTATTTGTCTTCCTACAATAAAGATTTAATGAAATTATATAGAATTGTTGCTGGGAATATTCAAATTATTCATTTCTAATATGTTCTGTGTTTGACTCCTAGAAAGCATGAATGTATCTATGCCCATTTTAAATCAGTTTCATAAAATGATAAAGGCTTATGTATAGTAAAAAATATCATGCACAATACATGCATAAAGCTGTATGAATCAAGACTAATTAGGGGCAAATTGTCAGTGTGTTTTTCACAGTTAGTTGTTGACAACATTTAGTCTTCCTTGACCCCACTGGTATTCACGGTAGTCCACCAGATTTGCTAATTCAAAATCCACAAATACTGGTCCATGGAGATTTGAATTTTCACAAGGCTTTGAGCCAATTGATCCAAGTTGATTTTACTTCGTTGTTTTTTTTTTTTTTTTTTTTTTTTTTTTTTTTTTTTTTTTTTTTTTTTTTTTTTTTTTTTTTTTTTTTTTTTTTTTTTTTTTTTTTTTTTTTTTTTTTTTTTTTTTTTTTTTTTTTTTTTTTTTTTTTTTTTTTTTTTTTGAATAACCAGAGATTGAACTCAGGCCCTTGTACTTGCCAGCGGAGTGTTTATTCCACTGTGCCATCTCCCCGGCCCCCCTGATCCACGCTGAAATTTGCAAGCCAACACCATCTCCACTTGTTGTGCTGGCATTCATTTAAATTAATTGTTGAGGGCTTGGGAGACAGCTCAGTAGAATAAATGCTTGCTTGGCAAGCACAGGGTCCTGAGTTCAATCCCTAGTATTGCAAAAAATAAAAAATAAATAAATTAAGTAACTGTTGAGCTCGTCCAGAGCACTGAGGCTTTTTTTCAGGTGAAGATAGGAAGCATTAAGCCCTTCCAGAGATATCTTAGAAATGAATGCTGTACTAAAGCCAAAAGTTCGGAAGTTAGCAATGGAACTACAATAGATAGTACCTCCAGGCAATTTCTCAAAACAATGATTTTCCCCCAAATAATTATTTCTCTTAGGATTTTTTTCCAATTAACATTGTGTAAACCAAACGAATGAAGAAACAATCCAAAACAGTTTGCTCAGATAGTCTTGGTTGGCCTCTGCTGTCTCAAAATCAATCTTAACTTCAATTCTGAGCAGCTTGTGAAACACTAAGACCAGAATATGCCAAGATGTCACTCTTGATGCACACACATGTGCGCGGTAGAAGCCTCTCACCAAGTTGGATTTCTTTTCTGCTAATAGAAGCTTCCATTATTCTTTTGTTGTCTGTGTTTCTTCAGCACTGTTACCTCTAAATGTTGGGCTGCTCTATGAGCTTCCATGCAGCTCTCTCATTCACAGTCCTTGCTTACTCACTCCAGTTAGTGTTTGCATTTATTATGCTTCATGATTTCATTTCTGTTTTCTTTGCATTCAATGTCTTCATTATTTCACAATATCCTTCATCATAATTTAGCCCCAGGGTTCATGCAGACCCATAAATTGTTGACTCTCGCTTAGCCCTATTTGGCTTTCCAACAGTTTCTAGCTTACTGGGTTTGCTAAAGCCCATTTATGTCCTCCAAAGACTCTTTTCTTATCTCCTTTTCTACCACCAGAATATGCAAGTGAATTAAATGACTATGATAAATTTTAAATAGCCCTTTTATCTGGCCAGAGGGGGGAAATTATTCACTTGGGGGGGTTATTCTGTATGAGGCAAAGTTATTATGTTTATTTCAGAGATTCTCATATCAGACACTACGAATTTTTGTATAATGATAGACCATTTGGTTTGTAAACAAGGTAGGGAAATAGACTGGATGTTTACCTTTTAATCTAAAAGTCATCTTGCAGTAATAGGGTGTTCTTTTAGGATATTAAAATGCATTGAAAAGCATCCCTGCAGAGACCACAGTGTACCCAAAATGAGCCAAATCCTCCCATCATATTCAATTAGAGATAGAAAGAAAGATAAACAGAGCAAATGAGCCTTTAGAATAAAGAGTTTCAAAGAAAAAAGTTGCAACTGAGAAGACCACTTTGACAAGGAAGTGCCTGTACTTGACCAAAAGACTGAAGTGACATTTCTCTCAAATACAGATAAAGTCACAATGGTGGTATTACTTAAAGAGCAGGTAGTATGAAATAGAAACAGATCGGAAACTTCAGCTTTCTGAAAATGAGAGGAGAGTCTTTTCAGGGTATGGAGGCAGGACGGGGGGAAAATAATCAAGATATTACACATATATGCCAAGAATCCCTGAGATGATTATAATTATGTATTATAAACATACTGAGGTAGCTCAGTGGACTAAAGCACCTGCTTAGGAAAGCTTACTCAAGTACACGGACCACGATGTGATCCTTAGCACCACATGTTGCCAGCCCCTCGCCCAGAGTGAGCTAAACTGGCCAGAGTCCCGGCATAGTGGTGTATGACTGTGATTCCAGCACTGGGGAGGATGAAAGTAAGAGGATTGTGACAAGTCCGAGCTGCACAGTGAGACTCTGTAACAACCAAATACATTAAAAATAAATAAATAAAATTAATTAATTAAACCTTTTAAAATACTCAAGGAATAATAGATTTACTTTTGTATTGACTGAATCACTCCCTGTTACTAAGATGAAGATAGAATACTAAAATTTCCTAGGGCCAGCTAAACAGCTCAGCAGATTAAAATGCCTTCAAGCGGGTGCAGGTGCTGGGGATTTGATCCCCGGGCTTTCCATGCCAACCCCACCTCTGGGGCACACTGAGAAAGTGACTGAGACTGGGCCTGGTGACTCACAACCTGTAATCCTAGCTCTTAGGAGGCTGTAAATGGATGGATCACTATGAGTCCAACCTAGTAGTGAGACCCTGAACATCTTCAGACCTTCTGTAAAGTATAAATAATAAATAAATAAAGTAAAATAAAATTTCCTTTGCACAAAACAGATTATTTCCATGTCCTTATGTGTCATTTTACTTCATTGATTTTTTTCCCACTGTGGTGTTCTCAAACCAGTCACACTTACCTTTGCTAATTTATTTTTTTCTCTCTCCTTTTTAAAATTCCTAGTTTATTAGCAGAAAGAGACAAAATACAATAGATAAATAGAGATCTTGCAATGGTCAGGAGCCGCTTTCTGCCAAGCACTTTTAGGCACAGCCAGACAGTAGCCCTGACCATGACCCCGCAGGTGTGTTCAGTTTCTATTGGTCCACACGAGAGATCAGTCTCCAAAAAGGAATTCAGCTGTCTCTGTGGTCAACATTTTATCAGCCATAGGCTTCAATGAGGATTCACTAAAGAATGGTTGCAGAAACCTCTCCCCTGCGTCAGAGTGGCAGCTGCTCTAAGAGCATTTACTAGCTCTCACTATTTGTCCAGGTTTTATAAGGGATAGTTAAAAGCCTGAACAAGATTACCTAGCACTTTACACTTACGGTTTTAAAGTCTGCAACTTATCTCTTATGCACCTGAAAGATAACCAGACCTAGGAACAAAAGCTGAGATCCTCCCTTAAACTAACTGTGTTTTGGTCCCATAAGTGTGCTGCTTTTAGAGACAGCTCCTCCTGGTGTTACCCAGAAGTTGGTTCTCTCCACTGTGTCTCAGGTTTAGCCTCCCAAAGCAGACCTGCCCAGAACACTAAACCAGGACACGGCTTTTATGTGTCCTCCTGGACAGGCATAGTCCTCTTTGTCTCATCTGACCCAGAGATGGGGTATGTGTCCTTTTTCTAAAATGACTTCCCTGTCTTCAACATTAACAAACGCTCATTTCTAAGGACGTCACTTAGTTGGAACCCTCTATGGTTTTCCTAATTTCACACACCTCTAAAAGAGAAAGGACAAAGTGGTGGGAAAATGAGGAGTAAAGTCAAAGCAAGTAAACTGAAACAGTGGGCCTGACACTTCCTCTAGCATGTAGAGGGGGACCTGCGCCAGTCTGTCCTGGTGAAACCTGTCCTCCAATTCTTTAAGAACGGATGCCGACCTAATGTCATTTAGTTGCCAAAAGCAGCCTTGTGTTCCATATACAGGCTTGGATATTTTCTATGTCAGAGCTAGATTTAAAAGGTCCCATTTTACATAAGTTTATAAAGTCCACTGGGAAGCTTGCTAATGTTACTCTTTCTAATGCTATTTTCTAAAATCCAGCAAGGAATATCAGTATACTTAGCATCTCGTTCAAATGCAACATATACAAGTATAAAATAGTCACAAAAGTGTCTCATTAGAGAACATAACCTCATAACATTTACAAGTTTCAACTTAGATTTACCAATATTTTGACCATTTTAACAAATCCATATAAAAGACAAAGCATATGGAATTGTGAGCAATTTTAAGCAAACTATATGAGGCAAAGCTGTACAAGGCAAAACATGAATAATTATGAACAATGTCAAAGACATATCAAATTTTCAAGCATAAAAATTTACCTAAGCAAGTCCTAATCCAGAGTGTGTGAAAGAAAAGCAAATCAGACCTCCATCCAATGTGTTGAATTGTTTTGCTGGAGTTTCTCCATGGGAAACTACAAATGATATAGGGTAAAAATGAAACTTGGGACCTGAAAGGTACCTGGGATGAGTTCATGTTCTCTAAAACCAAAGAATGAATTTTAGGAACAAATGGAGGTTATGGGAAGAATATATTTTCTTGGGGGAAAGAAAACTCCTGTCTGAGAGAGGGATAGGAGGGGGCCCCGAGCAGGTTGTCCCCTGCTTTGTTAATTTTAGTAGACAAAATTATGTATTTTTTAGTGCAAGCATAAAATAATAGTAGGGTACAGTGTTGTACAAAGTTGTACCAGAAACTATCTCTGGGACAATTATGATCCCTTCACCTGGAGATTATTTAATGTCTTAGATCAGTTATTCATTATCGTTCAGCCTAGTACTCTGGTCTATGGTCATTAGATTATAGCTATGAAAGTTGTGTTTTGTTTGATTGAACTATAAGTCCCAAGAATTGTAAAACACTGGGACCTTTGTGTGTAGGCTTTTGTTCATAATATTAATGCCCCTCACACATGAAACATACACATCTGTACTAATTTATCTACTGAATTAAGATATTACAGCACATTGTGACTATCATTTCTTCTGTTTCACATGTATGTCTTAAGATAATAGTTGACTTTTAAATTACTACTGTTATATCTGTGAAAATAGTTCCAAAATATGTATCACTGATTACAACTTCTAAACTTTTCTTTTTTATTCCTCAGCTTTCCTTTTTAAAATTTGTTTGCAACCAAACATATGCTAAAAAGATTTACTTTAACTATGTACTCTCTCCCCATTCTCCTTTTGTTTTAAAATTTCTCTTCCATTTAAAACTTCAACTTTAAATTAATAAGAGGATCACAACAATTTCATGTCTATTTCTCTTCTCCACCTGTGCATTTGTTTTCCATTTTATTTTCAAAGTTTCTGCAATATATAGAATTTTCCCCTTAGCTAAATTAGAAGTTATAAAGCATAGTCTGTATCTAAGTCTTTCAGATTTAGATTTCTTATATGTCTTCATTTTGTGTGATTCACACTCAAATGCATTATTTTTTAGGTTAACCCTCAAAATCTCCTTTAATGTATGCCATGTAAAGCTTTCCCTCTTCCTGTATCATTCCATTATAGTTAAGTATAAGATATGGTTCCTGGTTTTTTAAAGTGTTTGATTTTCTACACCTAAGTGTTGTATTATTATTTAGTGTTGAAAATATATCTATGTTTTCAAGAAGCTTTAAATTTTTGCTATTATCTCTTTTGTTCTTCTCTTACCTTTTCAAAAATTTATTTTAAAGAGAGTATAGTAATAATTGACATGACATTAGAAATGGTAGACAGTTAGAAGGCCAAGATGGCAGGCATTAAAGCATATATTTTGTATTACACATTGCTGTCCTGAATGTAGTTGCTTAGAGGTAGATATCACCATATGAACATAGAACCTGTGCTACAATATCATGTAACTGAAATGCGTTCCAAATTTTCTGATCATGGAGATTATGCAGTCACAGAACAATGTGATTGACGACATATAGTGTGCTTAAGGGGAGTCACCTGGAGAGAAAACACTCTCCCAGGCTTTTGCAGAGAGCAAATTGGTCAAGTGATGGCCATGATTCATCCACATGACTGATATTGACAAAAGATCTGTGAACTGTGGTACAGGGTTACAGGACAAATCCTGAGGGGACTTGACTGACCTTGTCAGATACAAAATACACATTTCTTGTTATACAGGTCTTGCTTTATCTTGGTCTTAACCAAAATAAAATATAAAAGCGAGATATATAAAGTAAAGCCATATTAGTATGCTGAGTTCTGAAAGACTCAAGTCAACAACTTCTGCAGATAACCTACTACTAATGTGGACTGCTGGACTGTGTTGAATTGTTTTGCTGTATTCATGTACCTATAGTATTTAGATGCCAATGGAATACCCATATCTGACAGGACTAAACAAAAAAGGGAATACAAAGGAAGGTTCATTTTGTATCTGTACATACAGTATAGTTCGGATAGATATACACCTATTTTCACTTAAATCAGTGAGAAGAAAGATTTGTACTAATAGTGTGTGGACAGGATATCCTGTCTGTATCTTGTAATGTGGATAACCACTAAGAAGGTAACAATGTACAAGGTATTAACTATTGAAAAAATATTTAAAAATTAATAAAAGTTGCTTTGGTGAAAAATAAGTTTGTATTTTATTTAAGTCAGCTTATATGCATTTTACTGAAAATATAATTTCAGTGAGTGTGTTTCAGGAATAAAATGCCTTAATATAGAATCTATATTTTTATATTATAAAAATGTAATTTCTAGCTACATTGTAAGTATCCCAACATAAATGAGATAGTAACTGTCATGTGAGGCAATGCAGCTCTGGAATATAGAATTCCCAGCAAAAGTTTTCCTGGTGTGTACTTTTTCAGCGTAATTGCTCCTTTCTTTGAAAAGCAATTCCCCAACCAATGTTTGATGTTTTTCAGATGAGAAGAAAACATGTTTATTCATAGTGTATTAAAACTAACACGAGCTTAAGTCCTATTGTACCTTTTTTAGTGTGTTATTTATTTAAATACTTCAAATCTTAATGTCTTCTATATTTCTTTCCAAATATGTACATAATTAAAAAATAGTGCTTCTGAAAATATATAATCATATCCATAGATTCTATACTAAGGTATTTATTTCTGAATCACACTGGAATGAAGGATTCTTGATTTCATGCAGCTATTTCTCTTGACCTCTACATGGGTTTATGGACACTGTTGAATCTATTATTTAAAAAAAAAGTCTTAGGTACCAATTTCCCATGGAGTTCTGGATGCAGGTTTCAAGGCTGTTAGAGAACCAACTCGCTGAAAATATCTTATTTTCCGAAATAAAACATTGAAAAACTGCACATAGGTATTGTCTTAGTTACTTTTCTCATTGCTGAAACAAAATCCTCACCACCCAAAGACAAAAGAGGGAAGATCTCCTGTGGCTAACAGTCTGTGGAGGTTTCATTCCGTCCTTAGCTGGCTCTAGGTCAGTATGGCACCACACAGGGACTTCACAGAGGAGAAACGGTCCAAAGCAAGCCGGCAGCAAGCAGCAGCACAGCAAGCAGGCAGCGGCAGAAGCAGCAAACACCACTCCCTTTTACCCCTTTCAGCTTCTTTCTTACAAGCTTTTTTCTTTTTTAAAGATTCCAAAACAATGATAGGGAAAAAATACAGCATTGGAAATTTTATAAAATTTCACTAAATAAAGTCATAGGAGTCAACAATGATTGCTGTATTACCTGATGGTATCCTCAAATTAGTTGCTCAGGCTATCGGGTATAAACAAGCATGATTTGTGTATGTATGTATGTATGTATGTATGTATGTATGTATGTATGTATGTATGCATGTATATGTGCATGCATGTATGTATGTATGCATGCATGTATGTGTGTGCATGTATGCATGCATGTATGTATGTATGTATTATTTTGTATTTTAGTGAAGGGTCTACAGAGTATTCAGGGACTCACTACTCGATCAGACCTATAGTGATTCACCTGTTTACAGTCCCCCAAGAGCTGGGATTACAGGCGTGGGCCAGGGAGATGGTTCAGTGGAATAAGCGCTTCCCTAGCAAGTGCAAGGGCCTGAGTTCAATCCCTGGTTCTGCCAAAAAGCAAAAAAAATAGAGGACACCTCTTGGGATTACAGGCACACACCACCATACCCAGTCTCAATCGCCATCTCAGTGTGCTCCAGAGGTGGGGCTGGCATGGACAACCCAGTGAATGGAACTCCTGGCCCGTGGGCCTGCTTGCAGGTGTTTTAATCCTCTGAGCTATTTGGCCGACTCCTGCAAGATTCATTTAAAGAGAAAACAAAACAATAGCAAAAATTGTAAGAAATTCTAAAGGAAAAAATAAATAAATAAAAGAACAAAATTTAAACATTAAGTGTTCCTTTCCAAACACCAGGAGTACAGTCATCCTTCTAGCTCTCATGCAGTTCCATCCACACACAGGATTGGCTTTTCCTTATCCACTTCCAACTTTGCCAAAGCAATCTGTGGATTGGTCCCATAGTCATTTAACCTTGATGGTAGCACTACGCAGTTTCAGCCCCGCACCACACGATTTCATTCCACTGTCACACACCCTTGATCCGGCCCCTCCTCCAACTTTGACCTGTGAGCCTGTGAGTCTTGGAGAGACAAGACACAAGTGAACGGGCACATACCAACACTGATCAATGGGTTCCGACTTTCACCCGGGCATTGTTCTCAAAATGCAGCAGATCATAGGTCCTATCTTTTGGGAGACAAAAGCTAGGACATAAGGTGGATGATGCCGGGTGTGCATGGATGGGCAGACAGCCTTTCCTCAAGTAGAAAAGAGATAAGTGGTTGTTCTTGACATTGTTATCTTCTCCTCTGTCATTTGCAGAATGAATGAAACATGCATTTGTTGAAATCTCTCCCCAATCCTGGCAGTCAAAACAGTCCATGGATGAAAAATCTTGCTGACTGAATGTTTCAAGCAAAATAGGCACCATAAGACTTGTGGGGATTTGGTGTTTATGGTCAAACTCAAAAATTCTAGGTAGAGGATCAGCAATGAGATAAGTGCCTACTTAGGCAAGCTCAGGGGCTGGGGCTCAATCTCTGGTCCCACATGCCAATCCAGCACTGCTGTCAGGGGCTTGAGACAGGGCCTACTGCTGCACAACTATAATCCCAGCTCTGGGGAGGCTGAAAACAGAAGGTTTATTATGAGGAAGAGCTGTGTAGTGAGACAGTGTACTACATAGATAAATAAAAATTTATTAAAAATTCTAAAAGGACTTAAAAATGTGACTTACAAAATTACAACTGTACATTTTATGTAACTTGAGCTTTTGAATCTCATTTATTGTGTTATTGTGGTTGTGGATGTTTTACAAATTTATCTTTATGATTAGCAGATTTTGGGAGATGAATGCAGAAACCAATATTAGAAATAAATTTCTCAAGGCAGGCCAAATAGCTCAGCGGGTTAAAGCACCTGCAAACAGGTGCAGGGGCTAGAGGTTTTATCCCCCAGCCTGTCATGCTGGCCCTGCCCCCAGGGCATGCTGAGATGACAATTGAGACTGTGTGTGGTGGCGATCTCCTGTAATCCCAGCTCTTGGGAGGCTGTGAACTGGCATATCACTAGGAGTCCAATCTAGTGGTGAGTCTCTGAACACCCTGTAAACCCTTCCCTAACGTACAGAAAAAAAAAAAAAATTCTCCCCGATTTTTAAAAGATTTAACGATTGTCCTACATTTTTACCACTACCATTGGTGATATTTAGAGAGAAAACATTTGTGTGTGTGTTTTCCCAATTCTCAGAAGGCTTATGAACATTCTTTAGATCCTGAGCCCTCTGGAACTCCTTAACTATGCCCTGCAACATTATTTTATAACTTTAAATTTGTTTTTGTTTTTATTTGAAAGAGTAAAGATAAAAAAAAAAAAGCAAAAAAAAGATACTGTGAATCCTGTGGACTTTTCACTTAGGAACTCATGAGCTGAATAAAAAGTAATTTTTTTTAATTGATCCACTTGTTCCACTTTCTAGGTTTTCAACCTTGATTTTAATATCCTAATATATAATTTGCTTTTGTGAGTCAAAAGAATGGACAGCATGTGTTTGCTTTCTGGTTATTTATTTGAAAGCATTCTGATACCCTTTCAGTGAAGTACTGTCTAAACTATTTCCGTTTTAAATTGCTGTTATTGCTGTTCTAAGAAATATGTATATTTGCTCTGGATTTTGTTTGACCATTTTTACTTTGGAGATAACCTCACCACTGTGAAATGCAATCTACGCATACAAATGTATAAGTGAAAGCCTCTAAAATTAAAAGAAGCATTTAGCATATGAGTTGCATATTGTTATGGGTGTGGAGTATTTGGAGAGAATTCAGGGCTTCATTAGAAACCCTCAGACATTGGTGTATACCTTCTCATTTAGGGTAGTTTTATGGAAATGAATTATCTAATATCTTTCCTATATCAATATAGTTGTCATTATTCTTGAAAATGAGTTGGAGGAGTGTTCTTCAACTTTCTTCTTTAACGTGCAGGTGTTAATTTAGAGCTCCTCAATAAATTAAGCCTGTCCTCCTCCTTGGCTAATGTCTGGTGTCTAGAATCTCTCAAATTGAGCTTTGGCAGAAAATAAAAATCCACCCTACTACTGGGGTGAGAGACAGATGGTTTCCTGCCTGCTTCGCATGGGAAAGAAGCGAGAGTCTAAATATTCTCCATGCTTTATTTCCAACTAAGTCTTCTACTTTCCTTCCTATTTTTTTGCAGTCCAAGTGTTTGGTGGTTCTGTTTCATGCTTCCAAAGTCTATTGATTTCACTTGGCTTCCTACACACGGCACTGTATTTTCCTGGCATGTAGACTTCAAGAAGTCCTACTTTAACACTGTGAGCCTTCATTTATGTGGTTCAGCTTCAGAAGACTTTTCCTGTCTTCAATATTCTTTTTCTGCTATGTGTGCCTTTTGTCTTATTTGTAAACTTTTATACCATTATTGTGACACTGCGTGAACTTTTAAAGAAAACATAGGCAGAGTATTTCACTCCTTCCTGTGCAACCAGAAATCTCAGGACTCCCAAATTTAAGATGAGGAATACTTATTAATATGGGGTAAAGACAAAATGAGGCATATATGTAAATTTTCTAAATTTTTGTCATCTAGTCAGAAAAGATCCTGTTTAATGTTTTGATCTTAGCAATTTCAGCTATATTAGACTAAAATTACTTATGTCATACAGCATAACCCATTTTTATTTTATTTATACTGATTTTACACGTACCTGTTCTAGATGAATACACTCACAAAAGGCTTGATAAACATTCATCATGGAAAATATTTATACTATAAGTTCAAAATTGTTGAATATTATTGCCATAAAATGTGACTTCATATAGATACAATATATGAAACGAGTTCTTTGCCTATATAAAAAATTTTTTAAAATTTGTTCTTATTTACATAATGAATCTATTCATGCATAATACCCAATATACTAATGTAAGTTTTGCAATTTCTCTTTTTATATAGATATAATAATTTAATTGATTAAAGATGAATGCATTATAAGAAATGACTTGTTTTGTAATAAAAGATGCCTCGAAAAATTTATATTTTCAAGCTCAGAGCAGGGGCTCATGCTTATAATTTCTTTTTTAAAACACTTTGGATTTTTGGAATTCTTATTTTTCAATCTTTTATTCATTTCTTTGTTGATTGATTTTGTGCAAGGTCCATCACTATGCAGCTTGGACTTACAGTGATCCTCCTGTCTCAGCCTTCTCAGTGCTGGGATTACAGGTGTACAGCAGCACGCTAGGTTTTGGAGCCCAGCTCCACTCCAAGCCAGCCCAGCACGTGGTACGAAGAGTCGAACCCCAGTCTTTCCCATTGCTAGGCAGTCTCTTAGACCGCTGAGCTACCATCCCAGCCCATTTGGCCTGTAATTTTACTGCCTAGATCTCAGAGGGCTGAGGCAGAAGAACTGCTCATGTGGACAATTTAAGAAGACAGTCTCAAAATCTAAAAATCAAAAAGTGCTGCCTTTCTCGCAAATACTTCGGAGTCTTTGTGATAGCTTTCGTGATGTCAAAAAATCTTCTGTATGGTGTTTCATGCTTCTGTGGTTTTTCTTAGCAAGGCTCACCCCACTAATTTCAGTGTTCTGAAAGAAACTCACCCCAGAACCGTGAAAGAGTGGAGTTTGTAAGAAGAGCCTCCTAAACTCTCAAGGGCACATCAGCAGCTATCCATGATCACAGCAAGTACCAGGAGGGGCTCGGTTTATTTATGAATAACTAAACATATCAGCATGTCACTGATAGAAGAAATGAGGGAACAATTCCACATTGCTTGGCTCAGCCACATGTCCCAAGGAGGCGTGGCTGAAGAGAGAGCACTCTGACTGCAGTGAACTGCTGGCAGCTTGAGGGGATGTGGACTCTTTTTTTTCAGATGCTCCGTGATTCCAGACACAGCAGCAGTGAGCGGGATTATCTTCATTTCTCTTTGATAGATGGGTGGAACTAGTATAGCAGAAGTAATGATGAACCGGGGAGACTGAGGGAGAGTTAGAAAGGATAAAAGATGCATGAAATAAATTAATTCTATTTTAACACCGATCTGGTAACTCCTTGGAGAGTGAGTTACTACAATTTCAAGTTTTGGAAATCAAAATGTGTAAGGCTACCTTTTTTAAATTTATGTTTTATATATTTTATCAAACTTATGCATGAATTAAAAATACAGCAGATTTTGTAAGGGTTTTATAAAAACCATTAGAGTTTTCTACTCTACTTAAGCAAGTGTTTTTTTTCCTGGCAATTGATTGCTTATGTAGGTGTAATTACCAGTGCTTACACTGCTATTTATTGATTCCTTTGAGTTGAGGTAATATGCTTTACCACTTTAATACAAATCTTATTCTAAGCTCTCCAAGTTTGAAAGTGGTACATTACGGTTCTATTATTAGGGTCAGCTTGGGACCAGAAGAGGAACAAAAGATATAAGGATACTATATTTACTACACTGGATGATGACAGCTGGATCCCTACCTCCAGAATAACGTAATCCAGCCTCTATATCTCACTCTAAACAAAATTAAATCAAAATATGTAGAAGACTTCTGTGTAAGGCCAGAAAGCATGCAAATCTTAGAAGAAAATCGAGGAAAAAAGTCCTTCACATTGATTTTTAAAATGTTTGGACAGGTATATAGGAAGAAATACAATCAGTGCAGGGAATAATAAACTACTTGGACAATATCCAACTAAAAATGTTTTATGTTTTATTTTATTTTTCTATACAATGGAAGAAGAGCCAGGGAGGTGGCTCAGTGGAGTAAGTGCTTCCCTGGCAAGCACAAGGGCCTGAGTTCAATCCCCAGTACCACCCACACACACAAAAATATTTGCAAATACTATGTCCAATTGACACAAATATACAAAATATTTAAGTAACTGATACAAATCAATAAGAAAATAAAAATCATAAATTGTCTCTAAGTATGAAATTAAAAAGGGCTCAGCCGAAAGGCCCTGGGTTCATTACCCAGTCCCATTAAAATAAACATATCAAAATCAGAATAAAGGGGGCCAATCAAATAGCTCAACAGATTAAAGTGCCTGCAAGCAGACCCAGGGCCCAGGGGTTCAATCCCCAGACCTGCTGTGCTGTCCCCACTCACAGGGCATGCTCGGATAGCAATTGAGACCAGGCGTGGTGGCGCATGCCTGTAATCCCAGCGCTTGGGAGGTGGTAAACAGGTGGATCACTCTGAGTCCTGAACACCCCATACAGCCTTCCCTAAAATACAAAAATAATCAGAATAAAGGAACAGGAAATGAGTTTCTCTGAAAAATAAACTTACATGTTTCAAAATGACTGTATTTATTTAATATAAGATTTTTCAATGCTTCCAACAGTTAGGAAAAATAAATTCTAGCATCTTGGTATGAAAAGTAGGTGTATGTTTATTTTATGAATCCAAAAGTATAAAGAGAAAAATAAAGAGCAATAAATAATGTAAGAATATTAATGTATGTGTAACTTCAAATATTCATGTGTAATATCAATCATGCTATAACTATCTGCTGCTAAATTTTATATTTATGTAAAGCAGGGCCCTATGTATATTAAGCATGTACTAAAACTGAGCAACACCCCCAGTGCTTCTAATACCCAACACCACCAAAATAAAATAAAGTGAATTTTATGTCCCTAAAAGTTCCTTTTGTCAAGTGGGACAAGACCTATTTTGTTCACTCTTCCATTGTAATAAATAAGTGGAAGTCATATGAGTGATGCATATCTAGTCATTTATCTTGTCCTATTCCTCTTAGCACTACATAAGTACACGGGGCTACTCTGTAAGATTTTTTAATTGGAGGATAAACTCTGATATAATTAATTTAAAATTATTTGGAAACATTTATAATAAAATGTGGTAACTCCTGCTCCTCCAGTCATGCCTTTTCTTCACAGTTTTGCCCCTTCTTAAGATCTAAGCCTACTCAATTATTACCAGAATATTTGCTTTTGTTTCTAAAAAGGCAGGAAACAGTACTTCACTACACGGGAGTGTATCTGATTTTGTACCTGAATGAATAGGACACCTATTAATTTCCCTTTGCTGCTGAGATTAGATCTTCAACATTGTTGCATTCTTTGAAAAGATAAAAGTGTAAATTGGATGTCATGTAGGCTCTATTACTAATTATTTCAAATAATAGAGCTATTTTGCCACAGATCTGTCTTATGTAATATGAATCATATTAACATAATCTTAGACATTTTTCTGTGTCCATTAGGCTGACAACTTTGGTGATTTTGCTTAAATTGATTTAAAAATATTAAACCCCAAAAGAAAATGGTATTAGAGGTTATCTTTAGTCAAAAAGCCTAGGCAATCTGGCAAAGAATTCATTATAGTATTTTGCAGAAATGCTTCATATAAAAATATTCTACTAAAGAGAACACAAAATATCATAGATTTTCTTAATTGTGTGGCAGGTGTACATTCTTATTTTATTTTCTCAGTGGAATTAATTGGGCTAATTAATAAAACTACACACAAGAAAATTTATCTATGACAGAATTCTATTCTTCTAAAGTTCTTAAGCCCTTTCATCTATTTTTAACAGTAGAAAATTCAACCTCATTTTTATAAAAGTCATCAGAACCTGTATTGTCATTAATTGGCTTATTCTTTTAAATAAATAGCTACCTTCCAGATAAGACTATATCACATCATTAATCCATTAATTGAACTTGTCATTATGCTTATGAAATAGTTGGGTTTTAATAAATTCTTACAAGATGTCCACCACCTTGCAAGACACCCACCAGGGTGTTTTACAACAATTTTGCTTATATATACAGAAAATTGTGCCTCACAACCTAGGGTAAGACAGAACAGGTTTTCGTCACTGAGTCAGTAACAGAGAGAGCATGACATATTTTTATATTAAAGGTAACAATGGATTTCCTTTGTATGTCCCTATGAAAAAAAGCACACAACACACACACACACATATGCACAAACACATTGAAGACTTTTATATCTTAAAGAATATTGATAACATACTATGTCAAACTTTGACTTGTATTATAGATTTTGCATGGGATTCAATTCATTATAAACTTCATGTGTGAAGCAGATGAAAAATAGCTTAGAATTTTTGTGGAAAATAATTTTTAACAATAAATGTAGTGCCAGACAATTTAGTGTTTAGAATTTACCCCTACTCGGGCCAGCAAGAGAGCTCAGCAGTCTCAAGTGCCTGTTTAGGCAAGCTTAGGCATGTGCAGGGGACTGTGGTTCAACTCCCAGCACCACATGCCATGCCAGCCCTGGCCCCTGGGTGGGCTAAGCCCACCTCCCCACAAATGAATAAATAAATGAATAAATGAATAAATAAGTAAAATATTACAGTGAGAAGGATGATCTAAGAAAAACATTTACAGAACAAGCAAAATGTACTAAACAGAAAAACCATTTTATACTTAACTTTAACGTAATGAAAGCATTTAACAATGCTTTCAAATCAGCAAGTGTTTCGAATTTTTAACAAAACTTCTTTCCAAATATAAAGGAATACATGTGTATACCTGGGTGTATATGATAGATTTTAGGAAAATTAATACCATTTTGATAAATTTTTTTCTTCTGGTTCTAATAGCAAAATAAAAATACCTATATATGTCACTGTTAAGCAGTAAATCTTGTATTTCATTGTAAAAATTTATATTTTAAAAAATAATAGCTGATCATTTTTCCTTCTAATTTAATATTTATGAATGAATATAGGATACCAATTTTATATTGTCATTTGTTATATTTAATATATTAATTTAATTTTAAAGAAAAACTTAAAAACTAACAACTGTTATTACTTTACTACTGATTTACATTGATATTCATCTTTTGACAGAACTCTGAGATGATAAAATAAAAAGAAACATTTTATTTAAAAGGACATTTATTCTCTTATTTATTTATTTTTTATTTTTTGGCAGAACTGGGAATTGAACTCAGGCCCTTGTGCTTGCCAGGCAAGCACTTATTCTACTGAGCTATTTCCCTGGACCCAGGACATTTATACTTGATATTTCTAAAAACAATAATATCTCAAGAGGAATCATTGAAGCTGTGGGGTCAATATGTTTAAAGAGAGTACAAATTAGAATTTAAACAGAAAACATTGCAGGTCATACAAACTTTCACTTGACAGTAACATGAATTTCACAGAATTTGTTGTAATACATAGCATTATCTTCCAACGAGTTATTCACATTACCAGATATATGCATGTAAGATTGGAAGAAGAAAGAAAAAATAAATATATGAGAAATTAAGAAGAAAATGTACAAACAACTGAGAAAGGAAATGAAATAAATTAAGCATTAACTGCTCCTTTCCATAGACCAACAGAAATGCACAGTACAGTTGTCCAAACCATCCTGCTTACATATATAGATAAATCTCTTTCTCCCATTCCTTTTCCTGTCCTTCTCCTCAACTCAGTAGGCAAAATGGATCAAAGATCTAAATATTAAAACAGGAACACTAAATCTTCTGGGGCAAATGTAGGCAAAAATCTTAAAGACATAGGGTTAGGTAGAGAGTACATGATCCAAAAACAGACTACACAGGAAGTACTTCAGAGGATCAACAACTGGCATTTCATCTTTTGAGAAGTTTCTGCCCTTCAAAAGACACCTCCAACAGAATAAAATAAAACCCATAAACCGAGAAATAAAAAAAAAACACAGCTGACTGTCCTTCCAACAAAGACCTTCTATCTAGAACACAAAAGAATTAAAAATATTCAAAGAACCAGTTCAAAGACACCCCTAATTAACAGCCCCAATCCAAAAGATGAATATATAATTCTCACAAGAAGCAATATAAATGGCAAGTAAATATATGAAAAAATGTTCAACATCATTTGTCATCCAAGAAATACAAACTAAAACAAAACTGAGGTTACATGTCACCCCAGAAAGACTGACGAACAGCAAGAAGTCAGGCAATTACAAATGCTGGAGGGGCTGTGGACAAAAGTAGCCCTTTTGCACCGCTGGTGGGAGTGCAGACTGGTACAACCAATATGGAATTCAGTAAAGATTTTTTTGAAATACTGAGATTGGAGATCACATTCGGGCCAGCTATTCCCCTCCTGGGTATTTTTTTCAGAAAAACTGAAAACTTCATACCACAGTAATTTATGTGCACCCATGTTTATAGCAGTGTGATTTGTAGACACCGATGAGTTGAAGATAAAGATAAAGAAGACATGGTATTTTTACACAGTGGAGTACTATTCTGCTATAAAACAGGATAAATTTGAGTCTTTTATGGGTAATTGGATGCAACTAGTGAACATCCCCTTAAATGTAATAAATCAGACCTGCATGTGCAAACACATTGCGTCTTTAGTGCAAGAACTTAAAAGAGAAAAATAGACTGGGGGGAGAAGATGGAGAAATAGCTCAGCTGTCTAAGTGCCTGCACAAGGATCTGTGTTCAGTCCCTGGTAACACACACCATGCGAGAATCCCAAGAATTTTGGGCATGCTGTGCCAAACCTGAAATCTGAGGCAGTGCACACTTGCAACTCCAGCCCTGGGTAGGCTGAGAGAGTAGGATCAATATGAGTTTGAGCTATGTAGTGAGGCCCTGTGCCAAACAAATAAATAAATAAATAAGTTCTAAAAATTAAATAAAAATAAACTGATATTCAATATTCCAAAAAACAAGTAGAAAAGTTACATTCCGTGAGTCTGATTTGTGAAAAACCCAACTTCTTTCATTCCAGTCCAAAATACATAGTTCTTGCCATATTGTTTTGAGACCAAATTCAGTATTTGAATTAAAATGTTTGCTGTCATGCTTCCTTGCAAAGGGTGAACTTACATTATTTGATATTTTCATTCATTAATGTCAGTAAGAAACTATGACATTCAAGATATCTCCTCCTTTTCTTTATTTTCCTCTCTCTATTTCTTTTCAGGCCCATAAAACAATCACTTCCAGTTGGTTATTATTTATTGCAAACCCACTCACTCTCCTACTAATAAACCCTTGTAGGATGTCCAATATGCCCTTTATTTTTAGTTCTTTGAAATACAAACTACTTTCAATTTAATTTAGTCAAGTTAATCTTTTGAAAGGTTTTCATAAAAATGTGCTAATTACGTAAGAATGTAAAGTGTCCTGAACATAGGTTTTAACAAAACTGTTTTCATTTAAGCATATTGAATTATAATAGTTTTCTGTTTCAAAAATCTTGATACATACAACCTAGTATCACATTTTCAGTACTCGTTGCAAGGAGAGGGGGAGATTCAAAGTGTCCATTCGGATTACACTGTAATGTCTACATATTTGGAGAAAAAAAAATTGAACTTGACTTGTCTTAATTACTTGCTCATTCTTGTTACAAAATACTAGACACTCACAAGTTAACACAGGAAAGGTTTATTTTAGCTCAAAGTTTATTAGTCAGCAGCTGCCTCAAAGACAAAAAGATATGGCAGAAATCATGGCAGAGCTGAAGCAGTCCATGGCATAACAGGTGACAAAACAATAGACTTCCTTTCCTTTTTATTCCATTCAGGCTGTAAGCTTATTGGTTGGTGCCCACCTCACGCAGAGAGGGCCTTCCATGATCCATCCTAACGTGCTAAATCCACCAGTGCAACAGTCAAGTTATAACACCCATAATCCAGTTAGTACACCCCTGATCCAGCCGTTTCCCAAAACATTGCCTTTAAGCACATGAGACTTTGGCAGGATATCCAGACAAAAGCCCTAGAATCATGTTGTTTTTTTTTATTTTATTTTAGGGAAAGGTCTACAGGATCTCACTATTAGATCAGATTTGTAGTGATTCACCTGTGAACAGGTGATCCAAGAGCTAGGATTACAGGTGCATGCCACCACACCCAGTCTCAACAGAGCTGGTATGGCAGGCATAGGCCTTGAACCCCTGGCCCCTGCATCTGCTTACATGTGCCCAGCATTATATTTCCATATTTTAAGGATAGAGTTGCTAGGCTGATATCCATCATGTTCAATATAGTGACAAATGTCACATGTAACCTGAAGCAAAATATACTCACACAGACTCTACAGACAAATCCAGAAACTAACTGGCATTCTCTGATGTCCACAGATGCAACAGTACTTGAAAGAGGAATCACACTTAGTGATCTCTTTAAAATTTTGTGAAAAAAATACACCTTTTCTTATATCTGTTTAGGTTACAATGGTGTCCATTGAAAAGATAACAATTCAAGAGAAGAATTTTGATTCATATTCTCTTTAGACATTTATTGCTAATAATCTTTTTGCTTTCAGACAACTTATTTAAGTAACTACATTATGAGCAAAATTAGTCCTATCTTGACAAATGTTTTATTTCATTAAGATAAATTTCAATATCTATAATGATGCCATATGGGTTGCCTTTATATTTAATCTAGCAAAATTGTTCTGATTTCCCTTATTTTCAAAATTTGGCAAGTTACTCAGAACTGCTGCCAGACATTCCTACCCAACTTTCCACGTAATCTCCCAATCTGCAGTTCTAAATGTATACTTTAGCAAATTCACTATGTGCTCTTGCATAAATTTTTTAAGTATTTTATAAAGTATATCTTGTTCTTCTAAGTATCATCTTGTTCACTATGAAATTTCCATTTGTTACTTATTAGGGTACCCATAACTATGGCTATGTACACTGTTTTCAAGCCATTACATACCAGATTGTTAATTTCTCCTTCAAAATATTGCATGAAAATTTGAAGAAGTCTATAATTTTAATAGAATATGGAGAACACAGTTGTATCTCTGAGTTGTATCTGTTAAGTTTTTATGTATTTGTCAAACTGAAATCACATCCTATGGAGAGAATTTGGGGGTATATTCAGGTCTCCACATAGTTAGATTTGAAATATACTTGTAAGTCTTTAATATGAGATAGATATTCCAGCATTAGTAAGTAAACTTTAATAAATTTATAGAACCACATGAATACTTAGATTCAGAAAATATCTTTTATAAGAGACAAGAATTTCTCTTTCCCTCTCACTCAGTTGGTAGGTAGATTAGATATATGATAGTTGGGTAGATAGATAGATGATAGATGGATGCAGAGATATAAAATATAGATGTGTATTATCAAATATTAAAAAGGCCATTCATCTCAAGAAAATCTGTTTATTGATCTGATTCTTTCATTAACATGATATGTAAGCACACATCTATAGATGTCATACGTAGTTGTACTTATGAAATAATGCATATATGACAATAGGAAAAATTTTTGAGAGTTCTCATGATGGACTGGAAACCCATGGCTCAATTGTTTTATAATTTGGTTAATTTCTTATTCTGACCAGTCACAAGTTTAACTTGGCTCATTGTAATAAAAATTGTTACCTTTTCTAGGAAGGACCTTAGTGACTATAAACTTCCTTGACTCCCAGAAATAATTTGAAGTTTTTACCTTCAAATACATGGGTTTTATTTTTAAAGATTAAATTTTATGCAATGGCCATGGTTGGCTGTAGGCCGATAAAACCATAGTGGAGTCATGATAGAGTATACTTGAATGATGGTTTAGAAAGGAATCATTTTCTTCCAACTGCATAACTAATAAAATCATGTAATAAATTCTTTTCATGCTTTGCTGACAGATCATCTTTCAGAAGATGGAGGATGTAACTATGGAACTTCACATTTTACTCAGTTTTAACAAAAAATGTCCTTCTAGCCATAAAACTGTAATGAGAAATTTAGGAGAGAAAAGTACCAATCTTTTGATCATAGTCAGAAGTACATCCTTCTCAGCAATGGATCTTAAATATTTAAGAAAGACAATGGATTCATTTTGTTTCAGTTGATAGGTAGATTACATAGATGATAGGTAGGTAGGTAGATAGTACACATTTAACAGTACACAAATTGGAAGAGAGTGGATATAATAAGATACACTAAGAACACCAAACTTTGAATTTGTCCATTACTAATGATTTCATCTTTCATAATTTTTATAAAACCAAGTTAGTAATTTTATAAACCAATAGTAATAGTCATATCCAAAGGGATTTTTGGACTTTTATTTGCTTATTTATTTATTTTGGCAGAACTGGAGATTTAACTCAGGCCCTTGCACTTGCCAGGCAAGCGAGTATTCTACTGAGCCATCTCCCCAGGCCCTGTTGGATGTTTAAGTGAATTAAAATTTATAAAATGCTTAGAGTATTATCTGACAAAGTATCTGTTATATTCTTCAGCACATTCTGAGTAGAAGAAAAGAAGTATTATTCATTAAGCAGTGTAGTAGTCCAGCTATTCTTTAATAAACATTCATATATTGTTTTAGCACATAAAGATCAGACCATTAAATGATGGACAAGTGTATCAATAGACCAACTACATGATAATCTCAGTGCTTACACTATCAAAAATAAGTTACAACTTGAAAAAATATCAAAGACAGTGAAAATATTTATGAATTTGGGTACATTATAAGGAAGCCATGAAGAAGCAGGCAGGAAAATTGAAATATTTGTTTTTAATCTCTCAGTAAGAACAATTTGTCTTCTGCGAATGGAACTTGTTTAAGACACATCTCCCTTGTAACTAATGAAGGAAATAGTAAATGAATTAACCTTGCTGGGTAATATGAATTAGAAATGTGCTTTTCTAATTTAAATTAACGTCACATACTTATTGTCAGCAATTGAAGTGTTAAAGATAGTAGAAAGAAGATCTGGTTAAAAATAAATAAATGGTAGCAGACTTTGAAAAGCAGAATAGCAATACATCCGTGGAAACTGTAGGTAATGTTTGGGCATTATATTTGTCCAGAAAAATTTGGGCATTATTTTTAAGTCAAATGTTTCATAAGTACATTTTTAGTTGACAAAGAGCTTGAGTTACAAAGTTCTAGTGGAGTCTTCCACATTAGTATTGTTTTTCTCTAGTGCTTTTCACGATATCATGATTTCTTAACTTGCAAGTTTTTCATATAGAAAATAGAGTATTATAATAAATATTACTTGAATTCTCTTTTAAATGGAATTTTCATAAATCTGTGTTATTCTGTTTTTAATATAGGCAAAAATCTCTCAAACTGAACAGATTTTTAAATGTGTTTGGTTGTTGCAGGGTCTCACCACACAGCTCAGACTCATGGTGATCTTCCTGTTTTCAGACTCCCCAACACTGAGAGCATAGGCTTCTGCCATTATGCCTGAACTCTGACCGGCTCAGCCCACTCTGGGAGCAGGGCTCATGTGGCATGTGGTGCCCGGGATGGAACTGTGGACACCTACAGTTTCCTAAGCATGCGCTGAGGTATCTCGCTGTCCCACGAACACATTTTATTATGTGTTTAAATGAAACATGTTTAATATCAAAAGTAGATATCATATTTAACATGAGAAATGTCTCCTGAAGACTGAGTCTGGGTTGGTAAAAAGTCTCACAGCAGCTGTAAAGATAATAGCCAGTCTCCTGTGTAGCTGAGATTACTAGATTGCTCTTCCCTCATGCAATAGCGCATTTGGAAAGGCTGCCCTATCAGAAAAAAACTCAGCCTGGCCTCAAATTTCGCTGTCCTATTTCATACAGATGTAAGTGGAGAATTGGAGGCAAAACTTTCTGATTGGTTCCTTGCGCAAAATTCAGGAACTTCAGTCATTCAGGGTACTATCTTACAGCGCATGCGCTCTAAGTCTCTAATGACTACGATGGGTGGACTTTGCACAATTATTTAACTAGTTTGCCCGAGCCCTAATCTCTTACATCACACCTTTACCCCCAGGACTGGAGCCAATTTCTCTTCTAATGTTTTCAACACTGTATTGCCTCCATAAACTCTGCTTGCTTATTCCAGTGTGCCTGTGTAACTTGTCTAGTTCTTTCATGATATACAAAACCCTGTAGTTGTTAGACTGAGCAACACTCTGCAACCGGCCCTGAGGTAACAAAGGAACAGGCCAGTTGAGAAGACCTAACTTTGGGGACAGTTCCTCAAAATGTTTAGACCACACTTGTTCAGTGAGGGGTGCAACATGCCAAGACGGCTGAGAGGGAGACACTTCCTTTCTTCCTTGCTATACTTCAAAGAAGGCTTTTGCCAAGTTCTTGGGAATGACACTTCCTAGGCAGTGAGAATAGCAAGATGCTAAGAAAGGATTTATAACTGAAATGAACAGAAAAATTATATCTGAAAGCTTTCTAAAATATAAGCACTTTAGAAAGGCAGGTTAAAGGGAAAAAGTACAAAGAAATCTCATTAAATTTATTCAGTTTGAAGGCAAAGTTAAGCTAACCTGGTCAATATAATAAGTTTATGTCTAACTTTATAAGAAGCTGCCCAATTGTTTTCTTCCTTTTTGTTTTTTAAAGAACAGAAAATAGTTATAAAAAATAGCATGAGAAGTGATACAAGATTTCGCTATACATAGTATTAGGAATTCAACAATGGTTTCCTTATTACATGATGCTATCTTCAAATTAGTTGTTCATATTACCCAATATAGACATGTAAAGCTCATTGAAAGAAAAAAACAGAACAATAGCAAGGAAGTTGGAAGAAATTCAGAAGTGGAAAATCATCAGAGTAAAAAGAAAAACTAAATTAGACATTAACCACTCCTTTCAAAAAATCAGCACAAATCCACAATACAATTATCCAAACTATATTATATATATATACCTACAAGCTTTCTAATACAGTTGATCATTTCTTTCAGCCACACTGTGTTGTGTGAAAGACCAGAATCAAGACCAGCTGGTTGAAAAATAAATGAATTGTGCAATATCTAAACAAAGCAATGATGTTCAGAAATAAAATGAATGAGTGCTGATGTGAACAAAAACACAGCTGACTCTCATGAACAAAATAATTGAAAAAGTCAGGCATGAAGATGTAGTTATTTTATATGGATCCATTTTTTTCAAGAATATGAAAAGGTAACTCAGACTTAAAAGATGAAATATAATTGAAAAAACTCATGTAACTCCAGTGCCTGTTCTTAGCATCTTTGTGGAATATCTGCTGGCTGTGAAAGTATGAGTTTACACTAGGAAATTTACTCTGTTCCTTTGGTCTGTGTGTTTGTTTTGCTGTCAGTGTCACATGTTCTTGCTACAATCTCCTTGCAGAAGTCGCATGCCTCCTTTTTGTTCCTTTCACTCATTAGAGGCTGCAGCAATGGTTCATGAGTGCATGCTCAGAACAAAATGAATTGTGTCTATGGTGGAACATGCTAAGATGAACCAATGCAATCAATGTCCAATGGAGAAAAAGGAAAGAAGTTATTTTAAGCAAAGAAATAACTCAAATGCAATGTTGACCAAAACTTAGAGTTGGTAGGTAATCAAAAAGTCACTACTGCCCTTCAGAATATTCCACACTCCCAGCAGTCTGGATTTTATGTGCAGATGAAGGATAGATTAGGATTCCATGTCGCAAATCTGAAAGAAATTGCAGGCTGTCCCTACCCCATCCATGTGAGTCCCTCGATCTCCTATGTAGCCTGCTAGCCTTTGTTTGAGTGGGGATTGCATTATTGTATCTTCAAGTACTCCACAGCCTAGCTTTAAGTCCTACATTCCAGTTTTGCTTATTTTGTAATTTTATCAGACTTATTTCATGAAAATCATTCCACAAATGATTAATATCCAAATCAGTGCAGTTTCAGTGAAGTAGGTTATATTGCAGTGCTGCTGGATCCTATCAAGCTTAAGAAAAAAGACTGAAGTCCTCCAAGAAGAAAGAATTTTACCTTTACATCATTTTTAGATTTAAGACAGAAAGTCAACTCTTGTGGAAATTTCCAGTTTGTAGCTCACCCCTAAGGATTCCAGACAGGCTGGAGCTACAATCACATGAACCATTTTTTAAAATAAATTTGTTTTGGTATTTTTATATGCAGGCATGTGCTTCTTAACAACGGGGATATATTCTGAGAACTGAATCATTAATTGATCTCATCATTGGGTAAACATCACAGAGACTGCTTAGCCAATCAAGACAGTGCCAACATCCCTGGTGCTATAGTCTCATGAGTCTACAATGACACACACTTTGATGAATACGACTCTGTATTCTTCTGTTTCATTTCTTCTAGGGAATTCTAACTTATCCCCTAGCGCAGAGGGCTGGTGTATGACTTGAATACATTGGGCTGTGGCACAGTGCCTGGAAAAATAGCAAAAAACAAATCAGAACACATTGACTTATACTTTTTATCAGAAGGTTTCTATTCATTACTGATTTAATAATCTATGAATGCACTATCTTAACTATGAAAATGAAGATCTATTAGACAAGAGGAAGGAAATAAGAAAGAGTAGTTTAAGAATGGTAGATAGAAGGCCGGCAAGATAGCTCAGCCAACTAAGCACTTGCTTAGGCAAGCACAGGGACTAGAATGTGATACCAGCACTACATGCTGTGTGGGTCCTTGAGCATGCAGAACCGGCCGTCCAGCCCAGACATGGTGGTGCATGTCTGTAATTACAATGCTAGGGAGGCTGAAATTGGAGGATCAGTACAAGTCTGAGCTGTGTAGTGAGATCCTGTACCAAATACATAATAAAAAGAATGGGAGATAATGAAGGACTGGATATGAGTAAAATGCATGATTCACATTAGAGGCCCCATAAGTGTGAGACTAAAGCAGGATTAGCTTAAAGGGGCTATGAGCAGTGGAAATGACCAAGTTATATGATGTGGATATATAGATCTGTCAAAACTAAAATCAATCAGTATAACTACCAAAGTAGAATAAGGACATAAAAGAACTGTATGTGCAAGAAGCAACCAAGTATGATTTGCTTCCTTTTTCTCTGTTTTTTACACACATACTTCACATGCATGCTTAAATAATTATTGCATATTTTGAAGAGCTCATCTATTAAGTATATGTCCATGAATGCAATAAACACTTCTTGTACTGTTTTTTATTGTGCTCCTCTGGGCAATTTGTTTTTCTCTACAGGACTTTGAAAGTTTATCAAGCACTTTACAGTACAATATTAACCATCTTTTAGTACTAGAAGACTTTAAAACTCACCGCACAGGATTTCAATGCATAAAAGTACTTTCGGAACATTTTATGTGGCATAATCCATTTACTAAAACTTACAGTGCCCCTTGTTTTATGAGCTTCTGCGCGGATGACAGATGTTCTTCAGTGTTTCACCCTGGGATTTCTTCCTAAAATAAAGTTGTCTACATGGAAAACTATGAGTACAGAATCAATTCTTTTTAGGATGAAATGCTTCCAATTATAACACTATTTATTATGAGGTTCATAAAAATGTTTGCATTAAAATAAAATGTACTGTAGTACAATGACTATCTCAAGGTGTCTCTTAACTGTCATTCAAAAACACTACTGTAAATTTGCTTTTCAATACATCAATATTAAAGAACTGATGCCTGTAGAGATAATACGGAGAGGTTGTTCAGATACAGATTTCTCCTTTCACTTTCACCAAAATCTTCAAGAAGAAATCCTACAAATATCCAATTTAATAAGAAATTGTATTTATTATACCCTGTGTATTTATAAATCCACTATACAATGTGGTTATAAAATAAGGCTAAATCTAGGAAATAATCAAGATTCATCTACATTGTTAGAACTATACCTAAATACAAGAACTATGGGTTTTTGACTTTTAACTATGTTTTGCTTCAATAAGAAACATGATTGTTGAGTATACTGCATGTATTTTTATGCATATACAATGCCAGAAAGCAAATAAATTTTCTTAGAACAAAAATTAAATTTCTGTCACTGGCCATATTTATCTCTATTTTGACTCGGAGCAAACCTAGATCATCTGGAATATATTTCCTTTTGTAATTCTGAAAGACATGATAACTTTTCAGACTAAATAATCAACTAATTGAGAAATTTGATCAGTTTGTTCTGATCCCATATAGTTCCCCAAACATTTTAATTTCTTTGTATGATATAAATTATATGTGAATGATCAGCTAACATTTACATATAAGAATAAAATCAACAGAAAAACAAAACAATACCATGATTAGGTTACCTTCTAAAACCCCTTTTTATTATGCACAATAAAGGAGTAGTTGAAATTCTACTGAAATTATCCAATATTCATTACATAGTAGGATGGCCAGTTTTCCAATATCACGACAAAATACTTGAGAAAAACAGCCTAAGGATAAAAGATAATTTTACTTTGGCTCTTGGTTGTAAGGGGATTAGTTCATGGTCATTTTGATTTAATATTTTGTTCTGAGCCATGGCGAGCCAGAACTGCATTATTGGAACATATGTTGAAGCAAAGTGGTTTTGCACACTGGTGACAGAAGAAATGGACTGTGCTGAAGGGGCCAGGAATAGACCACACCCTCCAAGGTCACATCCCAGATGACTTGTTCCCACAAGGCTCTATCACCTTCTATTTCCATACGGCCCAATGTTTTAAGGTAAGAACTGATCCATGCACTAATCGTAGAAGTCTTTATTTAATAATTTCTCAAAAGCCTCTCCTCTCATCATTATTGGACGAGGACTGTGAGTTTTGGGTATCGTTCTAAATCCAAATCACAATAGGCACTGTACAAGTTATCTTTGTTTCAGTAATTTGGGTTAGCACAATTTTTTCCTTTGGAATGTTTTAAACATTTATTTTAAATAATTTCTTCTTGATTTACTAGTTAATTTGTCCTAAATTAAGAATACATTCACTTACAGGCAATGAACACACTTACTTTTCTGTTGTTATTGTAGCAAACTCTCACAGACTTGTGTCTTAAAGGAACAAAAGTTCATTTTTTATAGTTGTGGTGGACAAAAGGCCAAAAATCACTTTCCTTGCACCAAAGTCAATATGTTGGCAAAATTGCATGGCTTCCAAAAGCCCCAGAAGAACCTGTTCACCCCTTTCTGTTCCATCCTATTCCCTATCTCTAATTCCACCCATATTACCTTTGCCTGATGGTATCTTCCCCAAACTTTGAATCCAGAATGGTACCCATTTATAAGATCAACCATTTGCGTGTCTCCTTAGAGCTCAAACTCACTGTGAAAACTCCTGAATTTAGCTTTGTCTGTAACATCATTTCTACCACATCAGGTAAAATTCATAGGTGCCAGGCATTAAGACTAGTGACCTGCAGAGCCCGTCTCTAACCTTCCCTGCACACCCCAGCAGTAGCTCAAGCCAAAACTGGGATTTTTTTTCTACAGGTGGAAGTCCAGAGTAGGAGATGAAGGCTAAAATAATAAAACCCCAATAGTGTCAGACAACCAAGATCATTTTAGCTGTATTCTACGTCCTCCCTGTGGCTGACCTAATACCCAGGGCTGGAAGGTGGATTCTGGGTTTCTAGCCATTAAACCATACTCCAACCTTAGAAATGTGGAAAAGGACAATAAAGAAGCATGAATCCTCCTTCTCTTCCTCTTTGCAGAACTTTTCCTGAAAGAATTCATGGTACTTTTAATTCTGCCCTCCTTTACAGGTATAAAAAAAAAAAGCTTGAAATGAAAACATTTAGGTAAGTATGTTGATACCCATATAACTTTGAATTTGAGGAAAAAATATGGGAAATGCATAGTAAGATCTACTGCTAAACAATAATATTTGCTTTGTTGTTGTTGTTGCTGTTGGATTTTTTTGGGGAACAGGGTCTACAAGGTGTTCATGGTCTCACTAGTAGATCAGACTTGTAGTGATCCACTTGGGATTTCAGGCAAGCACCACCATGCTCAGTCTTAATTGCTGGCTTAGGGCTTCCTGGAAGTGGAACCTGCACGACAAGTCCGGGGATCAAACCACCAGCCCCTGCACCTGCTTGCAGGAGCTGTAACCAGCTGAGCTATTTGGCCTGTCCTCAGTATTTACTTTGTTTCAAGGATATTTTTTAAACTTTTTTATTCCCATGATAATAATAGATGTGCATACATGCTTAAGATACTAATTGCATTTTTTTCCTCTCTAAGGCCATTTGCTTAAGTAGGAAAAATACTAAATCTTTTATTTTCAAGATACCATCTTCAAATGTAAGCTCCCTTCCTTTGGGTGTAGCTAAAAAAAGGATATTTAATATGTGACAATTATACTGTATCAGAAATACGTGGCACTTGTCCTGGTGGCATGCAATACAATCCACAAACACTAAAATTAGAATGCCAACCCTGGAAAGGAGCTATACATGAAGATGACTCATTTCACTTGTCCTTCTGAAAGAATAATTCTGCCAGGATTTCTGGCAGAAATATAAAATATTCTGTCCTATTTAGCTTTAACTTTGCTTCCTAATTAGGAACCTCAGAGGTATAAACAGAGAACTTTCTAACTTAGTCTCATTTTTCCTTCTCAAAATATGCTGTTAAAGAAAACATATTAGTAAGTGATACTACCAGGAAATAATGTGCAATATGAGATTTTAAAATCCCTTATAATTTTTTCATATTAATTTTTTCAGATATTTTTTTCATTCTCTTACAATGCCTGGAGATTAATTTGCTCTCTACCCCTGTCATCAGTGCTATTTATCCTGAGCATGAAATGCTAGTATGCTATTTTTAATATATATTTTTAGACTTCTTTAGCTGTTTACACTAAAAATCGCATCCACACAGAATTGTCTTCCTGTGGCACAAAACACATTGTTTCACTTTGAGGTGGCAGACATCAGACGTAACTTTGAAGAGTGCTCCTATCCTCCCGCACTGTGTGGTGTGACTGTTCCCACCTTTTCCATCTCCCTGGCTGATTCCTTTGCCGAGATTTTGAGACAGACTCTGTCTGTCTTTATTTTTTTCTTTTTTTTTCTTTTTGAGACAGGGTCTCACTATGCAGTTCAAGCTGGCCTTAAGCTCACTTTGTAGCTCAGGCTGGTCTCGAACTCACAACAATCCTGCCCCAGCCTCCCGAGTGCTGGGATTACAGGCATGCGCCACCATGCCCGGCTCTGTCTGTCTTTAAATGTTGATGTTTATCACAGTTGTTTTACTTTCACTCTACTTGTTCTCCCTGGAAGATTTCATTGTCTTGATTATGACTTTGACGTCTATGTCCTCAACCCAAATTTCTATAACCAGAAGCTCTTGCCCTGAAGCTTTCAATGCCTACAGAGGTTTCCCACAGAAATGGCACCTGGGTACCTGCCCAAAGCCTGCTTAGAGCTGCACCCCCCACCTCACCAACCGGTACTCTCCCTATGCCTGTTCTATTAGTGAAAGGCACCCTGTCCTCGTATTCGCTCCTCCCGTGCATATCTCAGTGCCAGCGCACCCTGGAAACCCTGTTCCAAAAGCTCTCCCAACCCTCTCTCCTCTAGGGATCCACGTCTGCTCTGGACACCAAAAGCATGAGGATCCTTGTGTAATTTTTTTGCTTTGACTCTGAAGCTTTCTTCTCTCTACTCCTAAAAACCTGTGAGCAAAAAAATCCACTTTGTTTGGGATATTTAGAAAAGTGATTCATAAGTCAGAGGCTTTAATTTGTACTTCTAGATATAATTCATTGTTCTACTCCAGGCTTTTGTTTATTAAATATTATTACTAATTTTTAAATTACCAAATGTGCCATTTTATGTACTTATCATATAAATATAGCATTTACTTTTTTTTAATTTTTTTTTCCATTTATTTTTATTTTATTAAAATACAAATGTCAATCAGACAGTTTCAAGACACCTTAACCATACAGAGTCGATGAATTAATGCATTGCCAACTGTTTTCATAACGTTTTGGTACTGTACAAGGTGCATACATGAAATTATATTTACAGGCTTTTTTTATACCTGAATTATATCAAAGATTCAATAATTATTTACCTAGTGAATGACCATAGCACTAAAAGCCGACATAATATCCTGTCCAACCACCATTAGTGCAGATCTTGCCTCTCATAGAATTATGTAGAAGCACAGCGTTATCTATCCCAACTATACTGTCTATACACACACATCCTGATTTTTTCTTTCTACAACCCTTCCTTTGTCTACACCTGTCAAAAGTGGGCACTCCATTGACATTCAAC